>JAXGGA010007398.1:0-62992 GCA_038373865.1 Uloborus plumipes
ATTACGACAGTTTAACCACAGATTTCTTTCCCATTGAAAAGAGATGGAAGGTCTAAACTGTCATACCAGACGTATGAAACCTTGAAAAAATCCCTAGCTCCAAAGGGTTCGAGTGAAAATTTCAACCCTGTCCTCTAAAGAAAAAAAAGCATATGGTACAACATATGTACCGCTCGGTTCCTAATGGTTAACATCTCCAAAGATAGTCTAAAAGTATGTTCTTGTGGTTACATTTTCAAAAAAGAAAATTTGAAGGGAGGGGACAAGGGCGTAGCTAGGGGGGTGCAGGTGGGTGCAGCTGCACCCCCCTAGATCAGAGCCAATGGGATGTTACTGTGACCTCCCATTTTACTTATTTTTTTGACAAACGATTTTGTCCCCTTTCATGCTTTTCATATTCAGTATTGTTTTGATATATAATTTTAACCTCTTTGGTAACTGACGATTTTGCCGAATTTATTTGTGTATTTATTAATTTTGGATGTGCATTTGTTTTTTATTTGCGTATATAATTTAAGTACTTTAATTCATAAAACATTTAAAGTAAACCGTATCATTTCATTCTAAATAAGGATGATGTTTTTCTTTTTGCCCATTTCTTTGTTTACGTAAAACACAGGTTTTAAAAACATATCACTCACATTTTTATCTAATTTTCTGTATTACGTTTTGCATTGTGGTAAAATCATTTTATAAAAAACTACTGTTTTTTTTTTCTTTTAGAAATATTTTATACCATCCATTGGTTTAAGGTGTGCATGACTGAATAAAGTATAGTTTCTTTGAGTTCATAATTTCTTCCTTTTTTTGTGCAAATAGAATTTCAAACACTTTTTTCTCTTTCTTTCTTGCTTTTTTCTTTATGTTTGTATTGAAAAATTTGACTTTTATGCTAATTTTTGGGAACTTTATATAAACTGCGTAAATTATATCTAGTATTGATTACTTTTCAGAAAATGATAGTCAGCTTACCTGTTTTTGAGGAGAAAATTTTTAATTTACTGAATGAAACTCAATTTCACTGAATGATTAAAAAATAAATAAATAAAATAAAAGAATGCATACTTATCTATGTCTACCAAAAGAGACGTGAGGCATCACGAAAATAAATAAATTAATTAATTAAAGAAAAAAAATAAATAAAATAAAGAAGTTCAGCCTTACAATACTGTCTCACTGTTTTCAAATTTCATCAGCCAATTTGTATCAGATAAGAACTTTTTGGGAGGTCGCAGTGACCTCCGATCGGGGTGCCACTGCTTGCACCCCCCTAACGTGAGTCCTGGCTACACCCTTGGGAGGGGAGGAACATAATTCAAGAAGTGCCTGTTGGGTTAAAAGTTTCAATTTTGAAAAATGAGCGGGGGTGCCTCCTAACTTCTTCTCCCACCAACTTTACCAAAGATTTCCAAGTGCATTTTTAAGAGCCCAGATTAGAAAACATTTTTAAAAAATCTGGTATGGGTCCCACACTACTTCCTTTTACGTGTAAATTTCTTAGTAGTTGCCTTAAGTGTCAAAAAAAGTGCTTGGAGTGAGCAAGGTAACAATTCAAATATTTACTCCCCTAATCTGCCACGAAACAATGCAAAAAATATTTAACAATGGTTAATTTTCTAAATATTTGCTGATTTTAATATCATTCAGTGAATTTTTCGCAAAATATCGCCAATAGCGCCAAGTTGAACCCAAATTCAAAAAAAATTTTTTTCGCCAAATTTGTCGCCAACTTGGCGATATGTCGCCAAGTTGGCGTCAAACACTTGGCGGCCAAAAGCTTGGCGACATATCGCCAAGTGGTCGCGCCAATTCATATCACTTGAGTCTGCATTGAAATTAACACTGTTTTACCCCAAAAAGGGGGTAAAACACCCCCTTGGGAACATTCAAATGCAACCACAAGGGGAGGTGCACAACTAGACCATACTCAGAGCCTACATACCAAGCTAGAAGTTTCTACGGTATATAGTTTTTGAGTTATGCGAGCCACATACGCACATACATCCGCACATACGTACATACAGACGTCACGAGAAAACTCGTCGTAATTAACTCGGGGGTGGTTGAAAAGAATTTTTCGGCTGCTTATATGTTGGTAGGTACATATGCACGTGCTGACAGGTCGAAAAAACTACTGAACATTCATTCGGGGGTGAGCAAAATCAAAATTTAGACTCAAATTTGTGTGATTTTTTTTTCGCGATCACAATACTTCCTTTACTACGTAAAAGGAAGTAAAAACACTATAACCCTAACTCCGTGCACAATTAAAGGTTTAAAAACTGCACTTTTGAAATTCTAATTTTGGAAAATGGACAGAGGAGTGTTCTTTTCCCCTAACAGTATCAAAAATTGTCTAATAATTTCATTTCTCCTACGTATTCTCTATTGTATGCCAGTAATTATTTTTAAGCTTTTTTTTTTTTTTGAGTTTTTCCCAGTTTCTGCCATAAAAGTGGCAGAAAGGGGTTTCTGCCATGCCGGTTTTAACCCGTTTCTACCAGTGGTTTTTACCGCCTTGGCAGAAACCTGCCAACCCTGGTACAGATAAAACAACTTTCCTGATATTTTTAATTTTGTGCTCTGATTCTTTTAAAAGCGACCACAATTGTTAACTTATGCTCTTGTGTACTTTGTTAAGAAATCTTCCTATTCTTATATGATAAGGAATGAATTTGTTTCATTTATACGTATAACTTATTTTTGCGTTAAATGAATTGGGCCGCTTCATGTCTTCGGTTATATCATAGTTTCTGATACAGGCGTAATGAATAGTAGGATGTAAAAGAGACAGAACTTTGAAACAAATTGAAAATTCTATTGAAACAAACCAAGAAACATATATGCCACTTACCATACGCTACATGTTATTATTTGGTTTTGAATGTGCCGCCATTCAGATGGTCGCCATCACTATCAGCGCTTTTCTACAGGGGTAGAATGAAAGTTTTCACCACCTGATCCAACATGTTCAATGGGATCCCCTCAACAGCTATATGTATCCTTTCCTTGAGTACTCGTCCTCATACCTAAGTTGAACTCAGGGGAAAATTTTCAGAACCAAGTAATGGCATGTATTTTATGGTAAATGGCACACATTTTTCTTTGTTTTCAATGTTTGTTTCAATAAAATTTTCAATTTGTTTCAAAGTTCTGTATCGTTTACATCCTACAATTCATTACCCTGGACTCTGCATAGCATGCTTTTTTATTGGCACCCGACAAGTGCGATGTAATAAGGGGTTACCGTAGTAAGTTTATCACATATTCCAAAAAATTTTTTTTTGTCTTTTTAATAAATATTAGCTAAATTAATATTTTGTAACAGCACATGAGTAAATATGAGCTGTTTCTAATAATGATATAGACATGGTGTTTACAGACAACATTATGGAGTTCTTCTTGAAGGCTTGTGTGCAACCTCAAATTACTGTTGACTCCTGTGGGAGGAAGGTCACTGATTAATTATACTGCTAATGTACAGGCTTACGGCAAAAATTTTATTGGTTTTCGAAATGCGATAAAGTGCAAAAGTATTGTACGTGTAATGGTTAGGAATAAATTAAAACAATCACAAAATCGGCAAGATTTGGAATTTTGCTAACCATGTGATAGTTCGAGAGCAGTATTTTTAAAATGATAATAAACCAAAAAGATATGTTTTTGTGTGTGTTACAATGTGCGGGATGTTCATCTGTTCCTGCAGTGCTTCGGAGACATTTTAATGACCTTCTTGATGTAACGCCGCAACCAAAAGCATGGAAGAACTCAAAGATAGGACCCATGGGGCAGTAATGACTTTGCCAGGATAACGCCGGAGGTTACTAGGACGTAACACTCATGCACACAAAGGACCAACTTTTTTTATTTTGTCGTCACTCAAAAAATACTGCATTTGTATTACCGCCTCAATTTCAAATCTTAATCAGTTAGGGTTCTTTTCATACATTCCTCTTCATTGTGTGTATAATACTTATAGATATACGAGTTGTTTGGAATCAAAACGTACCATTTCTCAAAACCCATAGTTCTGAAGACTGAAGTGTGTCTCTGTTGTTGTAAATTATACGATTCAAGTACCCGAGCCCGAGCAGATGCAACTCCCTATTTTAAGGCATAATAGGCACGGCTTACGTTTTTATAAGGACCATGAAGGTGGAAGTCCGATTTAGCTGAACACACATGCTATAAGACCCGCCTGTTTATAGGAGAGGGCAACTCTTCACAGCGCACTAACGCATTCTCACAAAGAAATCACAAGATGGGAGACGGTACATTCATGCCCTATCACTTTTCACTCCAGGGTCCCCCATACCTACCATAACACATGGTTAAACCAGTTGCATGGGGCCCTAAAGAACACTCTGTTCTTTTCATCCGGACCAGGAGCCAAGCAACCTCTTGGTCCGGTGCCCTCCAAAAGTTATTTACTTGGGGGACTTTGTGACCACAAGCATTTTTAACTTCCCCCAGCCACCATTAGTGGATCTTTGAACAACTTGGATGGAGCACAGGACCTTCCGTTCACCAGTCCAACGCCTTACCAATCGAGCCACCATGGCCCCGGACTGCTCCATCTCAGTCAGACTTCCCTGACCGCTAGACAAAGTGCATGATGGATCTAAAGAGTTTTGAATGAAAAACTTTACTTTATATTTCCTTTTTGTTGAGATCTAGTGGTTTTGATCAATTGCCTTTAAGCCATTGGTAATGGAGCTTTTGTACTTATATTTCTCAAAATAGAACAATTTTTCATTAAAGGTGAACTTAGAGTTTTGATCCTATACGACTCATATTGTGTTTCAAAAACGAATGAATCATTTGTAATAACCATGCATAGTAATTTCCTGAATGGCAATAAAAGTGGCGAAACGCAGGTGAGTACTTGCTGTTGTTGGCAAAGCTTTTGCTAAATATAATGTCTATTTCACTATTTTAGTTGACATTGAAAGAAGACAAAGTTCTCTAGATTTAGCTGTGGAAGTTTTTTCCTTTCATTATGCTTATGTGCTTAATTTTGTGAACTCCTGATAAAATTTCTTCCAATCACAAATCTTAGCTTTTCAAGTACATCTGTTTATGGTTTCTCTTTTCGAATTTTTAAATTAATTTTGAAAAACTTTTTGCTTTCATTTCTAAAAATATTAATTTGAATTATTTTTGTTATTTTGTAATTTATGTTTTATCTTTTGTATGAGTTCTGTTTGTTTGTATTTACTTATTTAAGTATTGTTTTATAATTTTGTGTATTTTTATTTTGTATTTTAACGCGGAATAAATACTTTTGTTTGATTTTGTGTTTCATCAGTTGCATGAGTACAATAACACCTCACATACTTCTGAACACTTTTTCACACAGAGAACAGATCTTCAAGTAAATATTTTTAGTTGAAGAGAACAATCATAAAGACGTTTAACACCATGTTATTTAAAATATGTTTTAAAACACTTCACGGAACGATTTCTAATTGATCTGCCCAAGTTATAATTGCCAGCTTACCACAGAGTGGCTTCTGAACTCTTTAATTCAAAAAGAACAAAGCGTCTGCCATTACAGATTTTGCTTTTATGTTTGAGGGATTCCTTTCTTTTGCTATTTTATAATTGAGAAAAATTAGAAAAAAAAAAAGATTAATTTTATTTATAAAAGTAATAAATTTAATTAAAAACTAACTACTTAGAAAATATTTGGCAGCAAAACTTTGCTGACATGTGCCGATGTGCCGTGCCAGAGCTTCTCCCAGAATTCCCCCCCCCCCCCTCTCTAAAGAAATTAGAAAAAAGATTTAAAAATAAATAAACTCGCATTTACGCAGAGTTATACATAAAATCGAAGTAGTTGGCCGTCAGTTTTAAGAAAAAATAAGAGTTGGTAAAAATGTAAAAGAAAAAAAAAGGGGGGGGGGGGAGTCGGGGGTTGACATGATTATAGCAGAAAAGTATCATTTACTGAAAAATGCGCTTATTACAAATGTAACAAAAAGGAAGCGATTCGGTTTGGTTTCGAATTAGAAATGCCCTAAATCAAAATATTTCATTATAATTTCTCTCCACTAAATTTCTGAGTAAAAATCATTCATTTGATTTCTTTATTTTGAAAAAATCAGATTTTCAGGGTTAGCTCTATTAGATCAATTGGGTTAAAAAAAAAAAAAAAAAAAAAAAAAAAAAACGTTGAATTTTGCCCACTTGATAATTGTTATTTTTTGGACAGATTTTCAGCAAATCAAAATACATTCACAATTGGATTATTTGTTGTGCACAATTAGTGAAGAACTAAGAATTATAGTTATATTTTTAATTTTTCTGGCATTTACAAATGTATCACTTTTAGTCAAATTTAAAGTAGGGCAAAGTGAAATAGTTAAGTTGGCACACCTGTTTCAAAATGAACAAATTGGAAATTGATTCTGAAAATCAGTGTGCACAAAGAATTAATTTATTTTGCAGTAGAACTATCGTCGAAATGTTATTTTTCATTTTTGGCAATTATTTTGCGCATTCAAAAAATTTTTCAAATTTCTAACTTCAAAAAAGCATGGGGCAAAGTGAAAAACAAAATATTTATGTTTGGTGAGTTACAGTAATTTGTATCAAATGAATTCTCAATGAAAGAAGAACTCAACGAATAAATGAATAACCAAACGAATGAATTAATACATAGGAAAAAGAAATGAGTGAATAAAGAAGAGAATGAATAGCAAAATAAGTGAATGAATAAGTAAAAGAATGTGAATAAATTAATAAATGAAGAAGAAATACGTACGTGATTTAGTAAATGAATGCATAAGCCAATGAAATGAGCTATTTCACTTAGCCAAGCGTGCACTTGATTAATTACATTGAACATTTAAAATAAAAAAATGCTTCACCTCTATCTCTACTAATAATAAAGCTGAAGGTGGGTCTGTCTTTGACCCGCGTAGCGCCAAAACCGTTCAATCGATTTTCTTAAAATTTGACACACAATTAGCTCGTATCTCGAAGCGATTTTTCGAAAATTTCATTTCGTTCTTTTTCTATTATAATTCTTAGCTCATTTTTCATACAAATTCAAAGAAATATTTCATACACATTTTCAAATCTTATGTCATTCGAAAGCTTAAAATTTTCTGCTAAAAATGCTATCAATTACAAGTTTGTACGAGCATTAGAAGAGCTGTAATAGTTTTTAGAATCCCAGAAATTAAAGCTTTACCTTCAGCAAAGCAAGCCAAACGATTCTAAACTGGTTAAGCTAGAGAATAAAATTTGAAAATAAAGAAATGAAATGAATTATTTTATCACAACGGAAAGTAACTTTTCCATGTTGTTATCATGGTTACGTTTTTATATCTTTTTTTGTTTCGTTCTTTTTCTCTTAATAATTTTCAAAAGGTGTTTGTTTTTGTAGCAATCCAAACTCCTAGCCTTATTAGCCCATTTATGCTCAGTAGCCTAAAAACGGGACGCTTGTTAGTTACTGCATACAAAAACCTGTAATGGGTATATCATTTTACTAAAACTGTTTTCCACAAGCTAAATAGTCCTTCTTCTTGAGAAAACCATTTAGAGCCACTATTTGGACATCAGAGTTTATTTATTGACAGCTATTTTCAGACAAGACAAATCAGTCAAGCAACGATCCAGCATGGGTAGCCACAGAAAGTAAGTTTTTTTTTGCGAACTTATTTTTCATAAAATTAAACTATTTTAAAATGATTTGCTTAAAATTGATCAGAGATGCCTTCTGTAATGTTACTTTGCAAAAGTAAAGTCAAGTAAGGTCGTATTTTGCTCACATATCCCATGAACAGGACATTAAATAACTTAATAAATATGGCAACGGCGAACTATTTTAAGCCTAAAATGTATTTTAACCATTACAAGTAAGAGGTTTAAGCAGATAGGGTCAGGTGGAGGAAAGTGGGTCTATGGGGGAAAGTGAGGCTATTTTGAAAAACACCCATTTTCTCTTTTCTAATTTAAATATATTGTTAATCCTTTTTTAAAGACATGAATTGAGATGGTAGCGAATACTTTTATGTTAGTTTTAGAACGTTCTAAGCAAATTAAATGCTTATAAAGCGTTTTTTATGCTCATTGAATGTGATATGTAAGAGTTAAGTATTTATTAACTTTCCTCTAGAATCATTATTCATAGGCAAATGCTATTATTTTTGGTTTCGACTTGTTCTAGAACATCTAAGGATCAGCTCTATATAACAATAAAAAACAAGTTTATAATACTATTTATTATGAGGTGTTTTCTGAGGTGGGGTAAAGTGGGTCTATGGCCAAACTTTCCTGAGGGTTTACGATTACGTCACACATTAAGTAAATTGGTGCTTTTTTAATGATTTTTGTCCTTATTTTTTATTATTTTGCTAAAATTGGCTCTTATTCTGTTAATTTACATGCTAAATTTTACTTGCTTGCTGTTTTTTCTGCTTTGCCATTGGTTTAACATGGGGGTCTGTGGCCTTGGCGAGAAATTGGCAAGATATCACCAAGTTGGCATCACTTTTGGCGACTTATTTTTGTTACCAAATTTGGCGAAAAATCACCAAGTGTCGCCAAGCTTGGCGACATTTGGCGCATTTTCGAACACATTAGAATTCTAGAATTTTTCAGCGTTGTGAATGATAGAAAAAGAATACAACTGATGACATTGTTTCATTCGTTAAATAACGGGTAAAAAAGAATTTTTTGTGCATTTGTACCTTTAAATGAAATTAAGGTATTTTAATTTCATTGTATACGAATGTCAAAATCAATATTTACTCATTTTTATTAAAATTTACACTAATTCCTGAACTAGCCCCACTTTCCCCCACCATGGGGGAAAGTGGGGCTATCAACACATGATGTTTCAATTGTTTTATTGAGAGAAAATAATCTAACAAAATAAAATGGTTCTGCCTCATACTTATTCTATATGAACCCAATGTATATAAAATGCATCAAAAGTTTCCGTACAATAAACTTAATCATGTGAATTTGAGACCGTTTCTAAAAAAAGCTCGATTTTAGCCCCACTTTCCCCCACCTGACCCTAAAAATTGAAAAAAATTTGTTGATAAAAACTTGGGCATAAATGGGTTAAAATGAGTTATTTAACTGTTGGAAAAAATCGTCTGTTTTTATTTTCTCAGTTTTTAAGGAATTGAAACTCGGTTAATGATAAAAATATCGTGTAAATTGCGATATTGCAAAGTTCTTTCTAAAGTGTTTCATTTCAGAAAATGTATTATTTTGTTTTTGAAGTTAGGAAAGAAAGCTTTTTTCCTCTTTTAAACTTTGGTAAGATTTCTGTCGGTTTCTTTAAGCAACAAAATTGTTCTTTGTCTTTTGGCTTATTTTTATGTCATACTTTTAACCCTTTGAAGCCGAAATGGGACACCGGTGTCCCACAGAACGAAACACCGATTTTCCATGAATATTTTACCTTATACTCAGAAAGGGACTTCGTTGTCCTTATGCCGTATTACATAACCCGAAATTTATTAAAATGCTAAATATAATATTTTCCCCTTATTTTTTACCGTAAATTAATACAGAATAATGAACAAGGTATGAAAAATACGTTGATAAAAAATCTGCATGAAAGGGTTAAGGAATTATAGTTGAATTATAACTAAAATAGAGTATTCTTTCTGCTATATCAATTATTTAACAAATGAACTTTCAAATTTATACCACGGGCAAAGCCGTGCGGGTACCGCAAGTATAAACTAAACAAGCACTGCACTGGACATCAGTAGATCTCAATTAATTTTATTTTATAATAACAAGAAATATTTTTGGAAAACCACGAAATTACAATTTTGAAAATTACTTGTATAATTTTTTTCGTTAATATTAGGAGCTATTTATTTTTTGACAGGAATCAACTATATACTGTCGGCCGCGCTTAATCGGGTAACGGATAAACGAATACCCCGCTTATACGAATAAAATATCTCGGAATCGAATATTTCCCGTGCCATTGCCGCAATGTTAAAGATCTTCGTTTAATCGAATACCCCGCTTAATCGAATAATAATTCACGGAACCGACTATTCATTTAAGCGGGGCCGACAGTATCTCTTAACTTAGTTAAAATATTGCTAGATAGACGACGCTGCAAAGTGAAAATATTTTAGCATTTCCCTTTGCCCCACATTCCCCAACCGAACTACTTCCCCAAGTCTTAACTGAAGAGAGAGAGAAAATGTTTCGAGGGTTTTAAATGAAAAACATATCTTGATTTTTACTATAACTGATCTGTGGAAATAATTAAAAATACCCAGATAATACCGGAACCGTGTTTCCACTGCTGACGGGGTCATATTGCAGAGAAGCATTATTTACGGGAAAATGCGCGCATCTCAAATTTATCAAAATGAAAAGTTTCGGTTTGATTTTGCTCTTGATACGTTTCAAATAAAAAACATTTCATTAAAATTTCTCTCCACCCAATTTCTTAGCGTTATATATTTGTGAAATCACGCATTTTGTAACAGCAAATTTTTGACTGCAGCGATAGTCGTATAGAAAAGGGATCAGTTACAGGAACTGCGTTTTCACTGCGGACAGGGTCATATTGCAGAGAAGCATCATTTACAGAAAAATGCACACATCGCAAATTTTGTTGAAATCTCTCTCCACCTAATCTTTTAATAAAAGCTATTTGTTTATGGACTCGGGCATTTTGTAACAATAAATTTCTTACTTCAGCTATTGTCGCAGAGGAAAAGGCACGTTTACTAAAACCAAGTTTCTATGGGGGGGGGGGGGGGGGAGATATACTCATATTGCCGAGAAGCATTAAATCGAACACGTCTCAACAGAAAGTATAAACCGAGTAATTAAAAGGATAAAAGGAAAAGAAATTAATAATTAAGTGAACTTAAGAGGGAGAAAAATATAAGAAAAACAAATAATAATAATAATAATAATACAAATAATGATAACACAATAACTAAGCGACCTCTAAATTTACCGTATAAAAATGCTTTCAGTTGATTGAATAATGTTTTTCTTGTGGAAATATCATGTGTTTAATACACGTTAATTTATCGAAACGTCCCTTAAAATTACATAATCATGACATACTTTTATTCCTTAACCAATTTCTGTCATTTCAATTGACTTAAAAGCTTCGTACATATATTATCAGCGGGGGAAAAAGGCTATTCCATTAGTGTGAACTTTAAAGAGTGCAAGGATATTTTTCTTCCCTAAAAAGGAGTTAATGTGAAAGTTTCCCTGAAAATTAAATAAAAAGGAGTAAAATAAAAATTCAAAAAAAAAAAAAAAAAAAAAAACTTCTCTAAGGTGCGCCGAAAATGACTTTTTTTTATTTCGATGACAGGTATTGCGGAAAAGGTACCTTAGGGGTAGCATAGTGCACATAAAAAAAAAATTTGAAATTTTTTAGTTAATTTCTTGATCTACCGCAATTGCGTTAAAGTTTGGAAAAAATGCAAATTTTAAAGATATTTAGCAAATTATTTTTAAAAAAAATTTTTAAGTTTCGATAATTGGTAAGTCGAAAAAGGTGCCATTGGGGACATAAAATTCACTCAAAAAATTTGAAGTCTGTGATATAATTTCTTCCTTTTCCATAAATGCGTAGAAGTTTTGGCAATTTCCTGTTTTTTCCTACGTTTTTAATAAATTTTGTCGAAACGTTAAAATGCTATTTTCTGTATTTATCTTAAACTAGCAGTACCCGCAAGGCAATGCCCGTGCAACAAATGTAAAGGAAGTTAACTAAATAAAGTTTAATTCACTTTAACCCTCTAAAGTAAAATTATTATATTTGATTCAAATGTGCTCCCCAACCTTTTGAATTCCATTAAAAGTCATATTAAAGTTTAAATCAATTCGCCAAATAAACGTTTCAATGGAACTTTTGAGATAACTGTAGTGGCAAGATTTTCGAAAACTCTCAACGAACACAGCAATTTTGCCCTTGAAGTTTAACATAATCCACCGATTTAACCGTAATTTCAATGTAAAATTGGTCGCCAAATTTAAATTTATTAACATAGGGAACCGATTGTGTCAGGTAGCTCAGCCTCAACCATTCTTCCATGATTTTAATTTGAACATTAAAAGGCAAGAAATATAATGTCATTCGCACCATCTCTTTGAAGTGATTACAATCTATAACAGTAACCCTCAAATAAGCAAGATTTCCCTGGCTGGGAGGTTTGGTAAATTTCCAGATTGTTGCCAAACTTTACGACGCCAAATACGAAGAGTAACTTCATAGCGGTGTTACCGAAAATGTCAGAATGGAACTATTAAAAATTTAGGTTTGGCGGCATTATATACATGTTTTAAACATGCAATAAAATACTTTTTAGACTGCAAACATCTACTGTTCCTTCACAGAGCGTTTTCTTTTTCTTTAATTTGGAGAAAGAAGTGTTTCACTGGCTGGGAGGTTTGGTAAATATCCCTATTGTTGCCAAACTTTACCACGCCAAATACGAAGAGTAGCTGATAGCCATCGCTAATTTTTTAACAATAATAGTTCCATTCTGACATTTTTGGCAACACCAAATTTTGAGGAATTCAACTGAATAAATTTAAATTCCCTCCCACCCCTCTGAACTAAAATTATTATATCCTTTAGTTCAAATGCGCTTCATCTTTTAAACTCCACTTAAAGTCATGTTAAAGTTTAAATCAATTCGCCAAATAAATCAAAAAGACAGAAAATTAAGAAAGAAATAAGAGATATTAAACATTCAAATTGAATAAATTTTCAAGGCTTAAATCTATACGCACAATTTTAACCACAAAGTAACGTCAGGGACAAAAGAGCAGCTGATCAGGAAAATGAACCTAGTGTTTCAGTACTGCGTACGTAGTTAAGCCTTGAAAATTGACTAAATTTGATTAATTAATATCTCCTCTCCTAATTAACGGACAGAAGCGTGCTAAAACTTTTCTATTTCATAAAAAAAAAACCCTTTCCAACGATATATAATGATTTGGGGTGGGGGGAGGTTTTCCCCCCTCAATTATGGCGGATACACCAAAAATGAGACTAATTAATTAATTTAAAAATAACTAATTCGAAATTAAAAATTTGGGCTTCGAGGTGCACGAGGGCGGGGTACGTTCGAATTTTTGAGCCAAGTTTCAGGTCCGTAGGTGCTGTGGGGGCTTCCGGCCAGCGGTTACAAACGTACAAACAGACAAACGAACACCGTCATCTTTATATATATAGACTAGCAGTACCCGCACGGCGATGCCCGTGCAACAAATGTAAAGGAAGTTAACTAAAGAAAGTTTAATTCACTCTAACCCTCTAAAGTAAAATTATTATATTTGATTCAAATGTGCTCCCCAACCTTTTGAATTCCACTAAAAGTCATATTAAAGTTTAAATCAATTCGCCAAATAAACGTTTCAATGGAACTTTTGAGATAACTGTAGTGGCAAGATTTTCGAAAACTCTCAACGAACACAGCAATTTTGCCCTTGAAGTTTAACATAATCCACCGATTTAACCGTAATTTCAATGTAAAATTGGTCGCCAAATTTAAATTTATTAACATAGGGAACCGATTGTGTCAGGTAGCTCAGCCTCAACCATTCTTCCATGATTTTAATTTGAACATTAAAAGGCAAGAAATATAATGTTATTCGCAACATCTCTTTGAAGTGATTACAATCTATAACAGTAACCCTCAAATAAGCAAGATTTCCCTGGCTGGGAGGTTTGGTAAATTTCCAGATTGTTGCCAAACTTTACGACGCCAAATACGAAGAGTAACTTCATAGCGGTGTTACCGAAAATGTCAGAATGGAACTATTAAAAATTTAGGTTTGGCGACATTATATACATGTTTTAAACATGCAATAAAATACTTTTTAGACTGCAAACAACTACTGTTCCTTCACAGAGCGTTTTCTTTTTCTTTAATTTAGAGAAAGAAGTGTTTCACTGGCTGGGAGGTTTGGTAAATATCCCTATTGTTGCCAAACTTTACCACGCCAAATATGAAGAGTAGCTGATAGCCATCGCTATTTTTTTAACAATAATAGTTTCATTCTGACATTTTTGGTAACACCAAATTTTGAGGAATTCAACTGAATAAATTTAAATTCCCTCCGACCCCTCTGAACTAAAATTATTATATCCTTTAGTTCAAATGCGCTCCATCTTTTAAACTGCACTTAAAGTCATGTTAAAGTTTAAATCAATTCGCCAAATAAATCAAAAAGACAGAAAATTAAGAAAGAAATAAGATATATTAAGCATTCAAATTGAATAAATTTTCAAGGCTTAAATCTATACGCACAATTTTAACCACAAAGTAACTTCAAGGACAAAAGAGCAGCTGATCAGGAAAATGGACCTAGTACCATAGTTGAGCGTACATAGTTAAGCCTTGAAAATTGACTAAATTTGATTAATTAATATCTCCTGTCCTAATAAACGGACAGAAACGTGCTAAAACTTTTCTTTTTCAGAAAAAAAAACCCTTTCCAACGATATATAATGTTTTGGGGTGGGGGGAGGTTTTCCCCCCTCAATTATGGCGGATACACCAAAAATGAGACTAATTAATTAATTTAAAAATAACTAATTCGAAATTAAAAATTTGGCGTTCGAGGTGCACGAGGGCGGGGTACGTTCGAATTTTTGAGCCAAGTTTCAGGTCCGTAGGTGCTGTGGGGGCTTCTGGCCAGCGGTTACAAACGAACAAACAAACAAACAAACACCGTCATCTTTATATATATAGATATCCGTATCTATATATCCGTATATATATAGATACCGTCATCTTTATATTGCATTGTTTGCCACATATGATGCATTTTTAGATGTTTGGAGCTAATAAATTAGCTACTTATTGGTGATAAATTTTAAAATTTGAAATATGCTATTAAAAGTTTTTTGCAGTTCTCTTTTGTGTTAAAAGCCATCCATAACAACCCAAGAGTCTCCCCCTCTACTCGTAATCCCTTGTATATATTTCGAAATACGAACAATGTTGTTATTACTTAGCTAATAGCAGTCAGGTGAACGTTGGAACAGTGAAAAAATAAATGTCATCTCTGGTGTTGAAAAATAAATAAATAAAAACACAGACAGAACTGAAAGATTTAATGGGCGTTTTTCATACGATTGAGCTTCCAATCTAACACCTGATAATAAGATAAACTACTGGAACTAAGCAGACAGGATCCGAAGACCAACTTATGCTACAATTCTAGGCTACTCCTGTCACTTTACATAGGGAAAGGAAGGAAAAATACTAAAAAATTGAGCATGGATCAAAAAATACGTACTGGGCAGTTAGTTGTACACTCTGTCTCAACTGGACTGTGCTCCCCAGAGCTTTAATACAGCAAAACAAAGCCTATTACGTAGTCTAAGTTGCTCACAAATGCCTACTGAACTCTTTGCTTGCACTCCATTGCCTTAAGAGCAATAATCTGAGAGAGTGTCACGCCTGTAATTCATGACCTCTCAGATTTTTTCCGAAAAATTACCAAATGTTTATTATGTTATTGAAAGACCAAATCCAGAATGTTTTGTTCTAAAGTTGAGTTGTTTAGTTTTTATGGACCCCTAAGGGCGCTTTTCCATTTGACGACACGACAACGACGAAAGTCGGACGGTAATACTGTAACGATAAGTACGGTGTCGTGTCGTCTATAGCACTGCTTTTCCACTCAAACGATATCGTTTCTCAGAACGGGTCATTTTCCACCGCATTTCATTTCGAAACAGCACTGTGTTCGCACGTATATTATTATGGCTGCTCAATTTAACAGATTACAACTACTATATTTGCTTTACCTCCGGAGAAAAGGAAAACAAATTAAGAAACGGTATTGGGTGCACGATACTTTTAAAGAAAAGTACATTGTAGGCGAGTTTTATACACTTTTCATGAAATTGCAAAAATATTTTAGGTGATTTTAAATATTTTTACTAAATTTACAAAGAATAGTAAAAAGTTAAAATGTGGACAAGGTTATTTAACACAAGTAGTTTAATCTAAAGTGTATAATATATTTTTATAGTTACGAACAATGCTCTTTGAACTTACCTGTTTCTTTCCTGTCTGTAGAAGTTTTGCCGTTATATTCCTTATCTAAAAATCTAAAAACTTCATCAAGGGCTTTTTCCCTGTGAATTTTGTTTTTGCATAAAATATTTCGCTTATCCTATAGACACGGTCTCTGCTCAATTAATTCACACGAAACAGACACGTCAGACTAGAATACCATGACTACTGTGTTGCTCATCGAAGAAAGTTCAGAATGAAAATTTAATCTTTTTTGAAGCATTAAAAATCGTCTGCGCTACAATTAATGAAACAAAGTATAAAATAAAATGATTCAAATCTTTTATTGCTACATCTTTTATCAATCGTCTGCAAATTGAAGCTTATATTTTATTAATGCAGACATGTCGAATTTAAACGCCATTGCTTTCGTTCGAAGAAAGTAAACAGATGGATAAATATCGTCCCGATTTTAAAGGCAAGACGGATGCCATCCGACACGAATGGGACGACAAACGACAGCGTTCGGTCGGAGACGGCACAATCGTCCTGGAATCGGGAGATGGAAAAGCGCATAGCATATTTTAATGCATTTTGCGTGCTCCAATGTTGGATGACGACAATCGCTTACGATTTATCGTTGCCGTGTCGGTAAGTGGAAAAGCGCCCTAAAGGTGACGGTGCGGCATCAAAAGTTAAGCGGATTTTCAAGACATGGAAATTGCTGTGCGCCAAAACTCTTACCAGGAACTGTTTAACTCCAATTTTCTTTTTGTATATAGAACATAGAAGGTTCAAACTTTACAAAATGAATGTTAAATTTGAGGTAAGTTGTTGCCGTAAGGTCAGTGAAGGCCCTCAAAACAAGGCATTTTTGACGTTTTTCAGCATTTTTGAGGTCTAAAAACAGCTTGTACATTTCAGTTGCCACGGTAAAAGTAGTGTCGTTTGAAAGACCAATGTAAGCACTTTAAAATGATGTATAAATAACCGAGGAAAGTTCAACGAGCTTTTAGTTGCATAAGGCCGAAATATGAAAAATGTTATATTTTACCGATATTCAAACGGTCATAACTTCCTCTGCCAACAACATATTGAAATATTGTTTTTGCCAATGTCATACTTTATTCTTTATCTTAACAGAACAGTTGAGTCCTTTGAGGCGAAATGTTAAAAAATTTTTGACAAAAAATGTATTTTTTTCTGTACATTTTTTGTAAAAAACTTTTAAGCATTTCGCCTTAAAGGACTCAACTGTTCTGTTAAGACAAAGAATAGAGTATGATATTGGCAGAAAAAATATTTCAATATGTTGTTGGCAGAGGAAGTTATGACCGTTTGAATATCGGTAAAATATGACATTTTTCATATTTCGGCCTTACGCAACTAAAAGCACGTTGAACATTCCTCGGTTATTTATACATTATTTTAAAGTGCTTACACTGGTCTTTCAAACGACACTACTTTTGCTGTGGCAACCAGGGTTGCCAGACGTCCCGGATTTCAAGGGACTGTCCCGTTTTTTGAAAAACTGTCCCGCGTCCCGGGGAACCTTGATACGGGACGGCTAAAGTCCCGTATTTTAAGCATATATACAATATTTTACAAAACGAAACATTTATTTTAAGAAAAAAATATAATTAAATGAAAAATGAAATACAGTAATAAGAAAATTGATGGAATCATTATTTTTTTTTCTGTTAGTGTTCTGTTTAGTTAGAGTAGAAATGATTGGGACAGTTCATTAAACAAAGGTGTTGTTCATTGTAAAAGTGGTGTAGCTATTTGTAAATGATTTTACTATGTCTTATTATATAAAGCCCTTTATAATTATTTCCTTGTGAAAGCAATATTAGTGCTCAGTACTTACGTACTAGTCACTAGATATTTATCTTTTGAAATGCGCTTTTCTTCGCTTTTAAGATAAAAAATGAAACTAAATATTATTCCATTTAGCAAACAAATATCCATTTTAAAAATATGAAGATACACAATTTTTACAATGAATGACATAAATATAAGTTGCAATGAGCTTTACTGTAAACCTGTAAAGGCACACCAAAACTTCGAATGAATTATTGCAAAAGTAAAATAAAGTAGCAGATGTGATTGGGGAAAAAATGCCGACATTACGTTGGAATAATTATTATGTTTTAATATTTTTTAAAAAACTAGCTTTTTTCCTAAAGATTTTAAATACTGAATTTTTATTTGTTTTAGGTTAATTTCTTATAGTTCAGGTGGTAAGGTTCAATTCTATGTTTGTTTAATTGTAATAAAAATTTTTGTTAGTGCCTCATTAAAATTATTTTGCTCGTATGCGAATTTCCTCATTGGTACGTCACGCATTTTGAAAAAGTATATATTAAACATTAGTCATCAACAGAAACGAACAGATCTGTCATTTAGGGATTGGTGGGTTTGGGATCAATTGCTCCATCCCCTGGTTTTGGGAAATTAATCAATTAACATGGAGTGGTTTATGCTGTTTTTTGGTAAATTCGAACGGATTTTCCTGCCTCTGAAAAAAGGGGCTTAATAGCAGAGTAATACGAACTTTCAGAATATTTAGTGCTAAAACTTTTCCCACTAATTTTCATGGAGAAAAATAACTATGCAAAGGTAAAAAATGCAGTTTTTTTTCATGTGCTCATTGTATTCTTTTTTTCGTGTATTTTTATGAGAAACGTTTGGTATTAAAGTCAAGATCGTAAAAATGCGACTTTTAAACTTCACCCCCCCCCCCCCCCATTCTCAAAGAAAACTGTCCCGTATTTTGAGTTTTTAAATCTGGCAACCCTGGTGGCAACTGTAATGTACAAGCTGTTTTTAGACCTCTAAAACGCTAAAAAACGTCAAAAATGCCTTGGTTTGAGGGCCTTCACTGACCTTACGGCAACAACTTACCTCAAATTTAACATTCATTTTGTAAAGTTTGAACCTTCTATATTCAATATACAAAAGAAAATTGGAGTTCAACAGTTCCTGGTAAGAGTTTTAGCTCACAGCAATTTCCATGTCTTGAAAATCCGCTTAACTTTTGATGCCGCACCGTCACCTTTAGGGATCCATAAAAACTAAACAACTCAACTTTAGAACAAAACATTCTGGATTTGGTCTTTCAATAAGATAATAAACATTTGGTAATTTTTGGGAGAAAATCTGAGAGGTCATGAATCACCTCATAATTCTAGGCGTGACAGTTTCTCAGATTCTTGCTCTTAAAACCTATAGAAGCCTTAAGATATCTTGCACTGCTTGTAATATGGTTCTCCCATAAGATTCACCTAATGAAAAGGTTAGCAGTGCAAAGGGATTTAGATTTTAGACACATAAATAGTAACGCCGTCCTGAAAATTTCCAACATTGCAACCTCAGGAATGGTAGCTGAAGAAAACCAAGATATCAAAACATTGTTATGAAAATTAATTGAAAAAAGAAGCTGCAATTTAGAAACAAATAAATAATAATAATAATAATAATAAGCCGAACAAACAAATTCGAGAGTTTGAGGCTCAGACATTAAAATTTAGAGTTAGGGATTGATGCGATATATTCGATTAGGTTATCAACCAATATCAGTAAACCTCTAATAACGAAGAGTCTCTCGTCACATAACTAAACTAAGTATCCCAAACTATTTTAGAATCTACAGTCCCGTTTAGACATCCTGCGTTAGCTAGGAATTAAAATACTATTAAAATGGTGACAGAAGCCGAAATTGGACGTAACAGACTCTTCCTTAATGTCCTTTTGTTATAGCAAATTTATAATAGGAGTAAAACTACTGAAATACAAAAACTCAACTCGAAAAGTATATTCGTTGCTTAAATATAAAACAGTGTAGATAAATTACTCTGTTGGGAATTGGGGCAGAAATTTTCTGTAAATTCACCCTTTATTCGGTGAGTTCTTGGATGTTTTTCCGTTGATTTTAAAATCTTACAATGAGTTTGGTGGAAATTTGGATCAAAATTGGCCTGTAAGAAAAATTAAAAGCGACAAAACCCACGACAGCATCATTGAACCTGCTATCTTCCTTCCTGCCACAACGCTCTATCCAACCACGCCACTACTGTCTGTCCATGAAAACCGCGGTTAGCACTCGCGAACAGTTCCACGAAACAAAGGGTAGATGGGTTGTGTGGGTGATAACTTTCCGAAGTTTTCAATTTAAAACTTGCATTTGCTATATCCTTTTGACACTTTCAACTGAACTATGTATTTGACATTACCATTGTTCCACGGTGTTTGATACGGCTCAAAATTCTTTTTAATATTCTTCCCCTTGTTGTTATCTTACCTGACACCCCTATTTTGGTAAGATCAGAGAAGACTGACGCATGCGTAAATGCGCGGAAAGTTTTACCTTAGAAGATCAAACAGTACATCTTAGTTTTTGGATGCTTATTAATTGGAGTTATGTGTAACAAAAAACAGAAAAAAAAAATTCCGACATATAAAGACAATTTCTAGAAAACGGATCTATTTTTCGTCAAAAGCCGGTCCGATAAGCTTTAAAATGAGGGAATGGAATTTGATGTAGTAATAAGAAAGTTCTCGCGTGGTAGAGAAAATACTCTAGAGAAATAATATATATGTAAGAAGATATGACTCATTCGAGCTTGTGTTGTCCTTTCTTCGATCAGCGTAGTAGTGGATTTTCAAACCCTTGACAGGAAAATTTACTTTTGGGGAACATTTCAGAAATTAATCACTCGTGGTATAACACAAATTATTCCCCTTAAACTTCTTCCTGTCGTCTAGTCCGCCGTCAAAACCTGTGATTGATGCTGCAGAATATCTATTCCCTGAGTAATTTTCTTTGTTACACGACACTGTTCGTGTCAGCATTTAATATTGGCCACTCTAAATTTTACTCAAAGGTTTTTTTCCTTCTTCTATTTTTTTTAATCATTTACTTTATTTAATTTTTGTGAGGTCATTTTGTTATCTCATTTCAAAAAACTCTTTTCTTTTTAAATCCCCCCTTCCTCTCTTTCGTGCATCCGATGGCATTTTTTGGGGATTTTCACTAAAACAAATTAACGTGGATGAGCCTAAGAGTGATTACAACTTTATTAATTCCAACGTGAATGAGGCTAGTTTTTTTTTCTTTCCAAAAGGGACTGTTTTTTCACCATAACCTTTTGCAGATCCATTGTATCCCACGATTTGTATGCACTGCAAAAAATCAAATGTTGTTTTACAGTATAATACAGCTAATTTCATACTATTAAACCGAAAAATTACTAATTTTACGGTAATAAACTGTAAAATTACCTATTTTACAGTTTATTATAGTGCATTTTGTAGTTAGAAACTGGAATTTCTGGTGCCAGTATTTTTATACTGTTGTTTTTACAATATAATACAGCTAATTTTATTATAATAAACTGTAAAATTGCTAATTTTACTGTAATACTCTGTAAAATTGCTTATTTTACAGTAATAAGCTATAAAATTGCTTATTTTGCAGTAAAAAGCTATAAAATTGCTTATTTTACAGTAATAAGCTAAAAATTGCTAATTTACAGTTTATTACTGTTCATTTTGCAGTTTTAAACTGAAACCTTTGTTTACAGTATTGTACTTTACATACAAGAGTTTATTTCTTGTAGTATAGTTTTTTATTTATTAACATAAAGGGTTTGGGGTCAAAATGTCGCGGCCGAAATGTCGCGGGCCAAAATGTCGCGGCCAAAATGTCGCCGAGCCAAAATGTCGCGGGCTAAAATGTCGCGGGCCAAAATGTCGCCGGTCCAAAATGTCGCCGAGCCAAAATGTCGCGGGCTAAAATGTCGCGGGCAAAAATGTCGCCAGTCCAAAATGTCGCCGAGCCAAAATGTCGCAGGCTAAAATGTCGCGGGCCAAAATGTCGCCGGTCCAAAATGTCGCCGAGCCAAAATATCGCTGGCTAAAATGTCGCGGGCCAAAATGTCGCCGGTCCAAAATGTCGCCTGCCCAAAATGTCGCGGGCCAAAATGTCGCGTGGTCAAAATGTCGCCGGTCAAAAATGTCGCCGGGCCAGAATGTCGCCGGTCAAAAATGTCGCCGGGTCAAAATGTCGCCTGTCCAAAATGTCGCCGGTCCAGAATGTCGCCGATCAAAAATGTCGCCGGTCCAGAATGTCACCGGTCAAAAATGTCGCCGGTCCAAAATATATCCGTTCCAAAATGACGTAAGTGTATAGTACGGATTGAATGTTTCCAGTAATTCAAATTCAATGCAGATTAATTATGTAGCTCAGTTTTACTAATAAGCTTGTCACGATATGATAAATACACCTGTTTAGTAACTTTTTTTAAACGTAGCAGCTTAGAAAATTAGCTTAAGTTATTAACAAAAATGTAACTAAATTGATTTCTTCTAAAGCTTAAATTATTTCAGTACCAAAATAATGCCATAGTTTTTTCAGGGCTGTACTTAGGGAACAGGGACGCTAAATTTCTTCCTTTTTTAATACGCTTTTACTAGTTTCACAAGTAGGTTTTTTTGTTTGTTCGTTTGTATGTATGTAACTCTGAGTCAAAAATAAAATTCACGTTCTTTACAAACGTATAAAAGTAATATGTTTAATACCATTATTATTACTAAAGGCTAAACTATATTGCATGTTGATGTATAATAAGTGCATTTGACATTAGTTCTGAGTTGGGCATCGATCGTCCACAAAATGCATATTATAAGTGCATGTAAACTTAGCGGATATTCAACAGTTTTCAAAATCTTCTTTTGAATTTGATTTACTCTAAAAGCGTATTTTTTAGTTTTTTTAAACTATATTTAGGATTATTTCTTTTTTTTTTCACACAAAGAAATTAAACAAATAAATTTGCTGTAAAGGCATTTTTTTTTTTTTTTTTGCAAAAACGGAATACCGTTTAATCACCGCGTAGCCGGCAATTTTCTTATAGAACATTTTCTTTAAGAGTTGTTTGGGGACGTTTGAAATCAAATTAGTTCATGGAATTATTGCTTTCTTTGTAACAACTGAGTGGTGGAAGGGGAGGTGAAATGTCAAGAGAAAAAATGGTATTATATTCAACTCCACATTTAAATACTGATTGTAACGAAGGTACAGAACCATGTCTGAGCTGATTAACGCCAGAAATGAATAAGCATCTCTCCTTTTAAGACCATTCTACAAACAAAATTTTGTCTGAATACTTGCATTACTTCTTGATATACATCACTCACAAATAATGAAAAATAAAAAGTTCAATTGCTCTGCTTCCTCGATGATGTGGCGTATCTTCTGAAGGCTTCCTATGGGCCAATTTTTATTTTATTTCGTCTGAACCTTCTTCAGACATTAATCACGCTATGCTGAAAACGTTCCATTACATTCTTGCATGTAAAAACTTGGAAGGACTGGCGGCAAAAACCAATCAGCACTGAATCACATATTGATTGGTACATGTATGTACCAAATTTCATTCTAATTCACGCACTAAGTTTTGTGGTAGAGTCGCCCCCAAAAAATGGGTCACGCAGATACACACTTACACATTTTCCCTTAAAAAAATAAACGATAAAATTGAATTCCTCACACGTCAGAAAGTGTAAATTCTTCCAAATTGACAATTTTTCACTGATCCAATACTTTCTTTTTCACATTTTATGAAGAAGAAAATAAAAAGACCTCTATTATTTAAATAATATAGACTTGCTTTCGATCATGTAAGAAATTTTAACAGAAACCAAGTTTCAAACATTGTATATCTGTCTTATTCATTTCACTGTTCTTCAACTTCTTTTTTAACACACAAATTTTCCTTTCGATATCAATTAAACTTGGCTTGGGCTGCTAATCTATTCGTTTTTAAGTTGGTAGATAGCGAGTTACGGTGAAATAAGCTATTGTAAATAAATAACGTACGCTTGTTTGAAAACTATTTGTTTCTTGGAAAGCGCTCGAAACAGTTACAAGCCGAAAGGGTAAATTTTTTTTAGTATTTTCAAAAATTTTAGTCCATACTATCGTTAACGCACACGTTCATCAACAGCAATTAGCAATTGTTTGCTAATTCGGTGTAAAAAAGCGTTTTCATATTTTAATTTTTGATACTAACTGTATCAATATCGGACCTTCTACATTTTTGTCTGACGACATTTGAACTGGCGACATTTTGGCCCGCGACATTTTTGACCGGCGACATTTTGGACCGGCGACATTTTGGACCGGCGACATTTTGGACCGGCGACATTTTTGATCGGCGACATTTTTGATCGGCGACATTTTGGCCCGGCGACATTTTTGACCGGCGACATTTTAGCCCGCGACATTTTGGCCCGCGACATTTTACCCCGCGACATTTTGGCTCGGCGACATTTTGGACCGGCGACATTTTGGCCCGCGACATTTTAGCCCGCGACATTTTGGCTCGGCGACATTTTGGACCGGCGACATTTTAGCCCGCGACATTTTGGCTCGGCGACATTTTGGCCCGCGACATTTTAGCCCGCGACATTTTGGCTCGGCGACATTTTGGACCGGCGACATTTTTGCCCGCGACATTTTAGCCCGCGACATTTTGGCTCGGCGACATTTTGGCCGCGACATTTTGGCCCGCGACATTTCGGCCGCGACATTTTGGGCGTATACCAACATAAAGGCCTGTATTTCAATGGCGCATATAATTTTGACGTTTAGTTTTCCTCTAGATGAAAGCATGTGCGCTTTCACTGCGCGAAATAGACTAAGAATCTTATGTAATATTTCTCTTGCCTGTTTTCTTTACTTCGCCAAAACTTTCTCATTTCTTTTTTAAACTCCATGATTTACATCTCATTTGACAAAAAAAAAAAAAAAAAAACCCGCTGCCGCTGCCTAAAAACTAAATTTTGTGGGTTTTTTTTCTGTTTTTTATTGCACATTTCTTCAATAAATAAGCATCCGAAAACTAAGATGCAGTAGCGTGGTTGGATAGCGCATACCGTTAGAAACGTGAAGATCGCAGGTTCGTTCCTGCTATGGGCTTTGTCGCTTTAGGTTGACTTTTTTTCACCGGACTAATTTTGGTCTAAATTTCCAAGACTATATAACCTAAGCTCATTATAGGATTTTAAACCACACTATTACATTAATACCGGAAGAGAAATTGCTTGTTTTTGCGTGAATAATACTTCTTAAATGTGCTTTTCTCTTTTGGTTGTTTCCTTTATGAAATACAAAAGTAAGGCATTATTTCATTTTCCATTCCACAACCAAAACCGTACGAGGTCAACACCAAACTATGCCGGCCAACCGAAACATTGAAAAAGTTACTGTTCATATTGGGAATTATCTACCAAAGCATAACAAAAGAAAAGACAGCATTGCAGCCGCCACAAACTTTTTTTTTTGTTGAGTTGCGAATGGTAACCCCTTTCCACTAAAGAGTTTATACACTGCGATGCAAAAGTTTAGACAAAATGCAAATATGTGAATAAAAAGAAAACTATTCAACGAAATGCTTTCAAATTTCTACTGCAGGGACACAATATGATCCCAAATACGTGTCTGGAGTTCTTATAACTATAACTGGAATCAAATTTTTGATATTACAAAAGACATTTTTTTACATTGTTGCAAAAGTTTAGACAATAGTCAGATTTTATGCAAATATCCCTTGAAATGTGATTGGTGGAGGAAATGCGGGACTGTATTATTTATTTATAAAGTGCAGAGATTGCTGAATAAATAATAAAAATCTCAAAAGCTCTTTAGTTCTTGTGTAAAGAAGATGAGAAAGTTTTGAAGCCGAAATTTGAAAATGAACCTACTTTATTAATTTTTTGTCTTTTAAATCGGTTCTAGTATGGTAGTACATTGTTTTTTGCGTTGTGGAGAGCAAATTTAGACATGCGTATCGATCAAAAAGTCAAAGAAAAATTATATTTCTTAAAGATGAAGGAATTGAAAAAACGGCTCAGACTGACGATTCGCCCCTTAATCCTACAAAACTTCAACTTGGGTCAAAAACAGCACGTGACAGCATAAGTAGATGAACAACTGAATCAGAATGCATAAAAGAAAAAAAAAATATGCCTGAGCCTTTTCGGACAGAGTGTCCCAAATGAGCCAGATTTCAATGTGAAAAGCAGCATATGTATCATCGTGACTAAAAAATGAATCGTACTTTCTTTGATAAAAATTATTAAAATTGGGATGGCCTAGATGGATTATAATTCTTTTCGCGGGACTTGAGAAATATCCAATGATCATATGCTGTGCTGCTTTTACCAATAAAATCTGGCCTATTTGGTACATTCTGTCCGAAAAGGCTCAAACACAATTCTTTGTTTTTTTTATGCATTCCGATTCAGTTGTTCATCTACTTATGCTGTCACGTGCTGTTTTTGACCCAAGTTGAAGTTTTGTAGGATTAAGGGGCAAATCGTCAGTTCGAGCCGTTTTTTCAATTCCTTTATCTTTAAGACATATATTTTTTCTTGGTCTTTTGATCGATACGCATATCTGAATTGGCTCTCCACAAAGTAAAACAAAACGTATTACCATACTAGAGCCGATTTAAAAGACAAAAAATTAATAAAGTAGGTTCATTTTCAAATTTCGGCTTCCAAACTTTCTCATCTTCTTTACACGAGAACTACAGAGCTTTTGAGATTTTGATTATTTATTCAGCAATGTCTGCACTTTATAAATGAATAATAAAGTCCCGTATTTTCTCCACCAATCACATTTCAAGGGATATTTGCATAAAATCTGACTATTGTCTAAACTTTTGCAACAATGTAAAAAAATGTCTTTTGTAATATCCAAAACTTGATTCCAGTTATAGTTTTAAGAACTCCAGACACGTATTTGAGACCATATTGTGTACATGCAGTAGAAATTTGAAAGCATTTCGTTGAATAGTTTTCTTTTTATTCACATATTTGCCATTTGTCTAAACTTTTGCATCGCAGTGTATGAGAGTTTATATATATCCTAAAACAGTTTATATTCTACAAGGTGCCATGTAAATGGGATCTTACCAAATTTTCATTGGTTCTATAAAGGGGCTGGGGAGTGGGGCAATGAATATGCTTGCTCATTTAAGCGTATTAAACCAGAGTGAAAATTACGTAAATCGAATGGTAAATGTATGTTGTAATTTCTGTACCTCAGAACCAAACTAACGTAAGTCCATTTTCGTCATTTTTCGGTAGAGGGGAAAAACGATTGTCGAATACATCGTTTTTCCCCTCTACTGAAAAATGACGAAAATGGACTTACGTTAGTCTGGTTCTGAGGTACAGATTTGTACACTGCAAAAAATAAACTTTTCTTTTTGAGTATAATACTGAAAGCAGAGGTTTCAGTTTAAAACTGTTAAGTGCAGCGTAATAAACTGTAAAACTAGTTATTTTACAGTTTATTACTGTAAAACTAGCAATTTTACAGTTTATTACTGTAAAATTAGCAATTTACAGTTTATTACCATAAAATTAGCTGTATTATACTGTAAAAACAATAGTATAATACTGGCAGCAGAGGTTCCAGTTTAAAACTATAAAATTCACAGTAATAAACTAGCAATTTTAGCTTATACTGTGAAACTAGCAATTTTACAGTTTATTACTGTAAAACTAGCAATTTAAGTTTATTTATGTAAAGTTATCAATTTTATAGTTCATTACCGTAAATTTAATATAAAATTAGCTGTATTATACTGTGAAAAAAGCAGTTATTTTTTGCAGTGTAAGGAAAAAAGGAGCAAAACATTTTTTCTTTTCAGTACTATAAATATTTTATATTCATCAAATTAAGTATAAACTTATAGAAACATATAATTAATATCTTGTGACTAAATACTTGTCCTAGCAGAAAATGAACGATACAAAAATCACTTCTCAATCTGGCTGTAAAAATGGGTTAAATGAATTAATTATGCATTGAAGAAAAGTACAACTTCTATCCGCCTCTCTGTTCTGCTCATAATAGCCCTAATAAATTCTTTCTAGTTATTTAGTCTCGATTCGATTGGACTTTTATGCTCTTCACTAGATTTTTATTTTCTGGGAACGTTCAGAACATAAAGTAGTAGTTTGCTTTAGTTGTGAATGAAACTTTTTAACGTGTAGTTCATGCGTCATTATTTCTGGAACATGATGGAAACGATAATCATCGGAATGGTGTGATTATTAATTTTCGAATTTGGTTACTTGTTCACTTCAATTACACACCCCAATAATTACGCGTCGTTAAAAACCAATATAAAGTATATATTTTGTAAAAAGGATTTTTTAATGACGAAAAATTGATTATTTTTTGTGTCATTAATACTCTTTTATTAGTTTCACATGTGCTTTGGTTTGTTTTTTTGTATGTATGTATGTAACTCTGAATAAAAGACAGAATTCAAGTTCTTTACAAATGTAAAAGTAATATTTTTAATACTATTATTAATACTAAAGGCTAAACTATATTACATGATGATGTGATATAAGTGTTTCAGTTGTTTGTATGTAACTCTGAATAAAAAATAAAATTCACGTTCTTTGCTAATATAAAGATAACGTATTTAATACCAATGCTAAAGGCTCAACTATATTACATTTTGATGTATTATAAGTGCATCTAAAAGCGTATTTTTTAGCTTTTTTTAACTAATTTAATTATTTTAATAACTATTTCGAGTTTAAGTTTATTTATAAGATTACATAAATAACTGTTTGGCTTTAGCTCATTAAAATAAACGTTTCATGGGATCAAAGGCTTGGAACTACATTTTAATACGATGAGTTTCGCATGGAAATTTTATTATTTTTTTAAACATTAAAGCCCTGTAATTTCTAGCTTCTTCTTAAATTTGCATTAACTTGACTATGGTATTTCAAGAACTTATTAATATTATTTATGTTTTTATTTATTTTTTATAAAAGCGACTTTTGGTTTAAATAACAAACAAATAATGACTACTTACCCGCTTAATATACCATTTGATACATATCAAGAATTTATAAGGGGTCTACGTCTTACCTAAAGGCTATATTTGTTAGGCAGAGCTCCTACAGTACCTTATTAAACCTATTCAGTCAAAGTCTAATTACAGCCATGCCCCCCCCCCCGTTCTTTCAGCGAAACACGTGTCTGCAACAATCTGCATTATTTGTGCCTTTAAACGTTTGATTATCCTAAATTACAATCTATGCTGTTCAAAGGCGATTGATAAACAGTCAAAATGTTTCCCTTTCATACAAAAGTTTCACTTTTATCGTGTGTTTTTAAGACGCACACTTTTGTCTTCATGCACTGTACTCTAATGACTATAAACAGTTCTAAACCATAAATTTTTGCTTTCCAGATCAAATTCTAAACGATTACATTCCATATTTCGAGCCCCTGTTTTATGACCAGTATTTATTCAAAGAACAACATCGTCGTTCCATCCGTTCACCCGTGGACCGATATTTCACTCTTCAGTTCAAAGCTTATAATAGGTAAGTGTGCATTAGTGTTTTAAGTTTGAAAATCAAATATTCATGTAAAATAGCACGAATTCACTTAGTTTACAAAACTGAATGTTTGTATATGCATGGAAAAATATAAGCTTTTTAATGAATCATGTTTTATTATCGAACCAAGATAAAACGTCAACAACACAAAAAGTGGAGTTTCTTTCAATAACTTCATTTCATTTCATTTAATTCCAGGGTCTCCCATACTGCCGTGCTAAGCACAAAGTCGTATCTGTACTTTTTGACAAAATTGAGTTACCGCCAGCAGGTAGCTCTTTGTGACGTATTTTGCCAAAATACAATACGATATGGTCATTTGAGAACGGGAAATATTTCTTTTTTTATTAAATTCTGAAAAAGTATTATCTGAATCAAATACATGGTGGCGTAAAACTTTAAAGAGTTTTTTCTCAGTTTGAGCCCTACTGCAGATACCACTTTTGCACTTAGCACGGCAGCATACTTGCAACTACACGTGATTTAGCAGGCTGGATGACGCCCTGAAGAGCTCTCTATACAGACCAGTAGTGGAGAAAATCCCTGGACCAGTACCTCCAGAAGTATTGATTCTACAGTTTATTACTGTAAAATGAGCAATTTTACAGTTCATTACCATAAAATTAGCTGTATTATACTGTAAAAAGAACAGCATAACACTGGCAGCAAAGGTTCCAGTTTAAAACCGTAAAATGCACAATAATATACTAAAATTAGCAATTTTACACTTTAAATTAGCTGTACTATACTGTGAAAACGATATTTTATTTTTGCAGTGTCATCTCACTCATTTCAATAACCTATTTCAACAAAAATTCTTTAGAATATACGAGTGAAATCGAATCTTACTAATCGTACAAATTTCAAAAAAAAAAAAAAATGTGTTTGATAAAATCATCCCCGAAACAAAACTCTGGTTACGTTCCTGATTGGAATTATTTTCTCCGTGCTTAATTTGTTTTTCTTTTCCTGGTGGAATAATTCTTAACTCGTTCTCTTCCAGAATGTTCCGCCTCCGGCTGAAACGAGACGTCTGGGTTTTTGCAGAAGACACGAAGTTCGAAGATTCCAAATCTTCCGTCCATTACGATAAAGCACGTGCTGTTGCCGGATACGTCGAAGGTCATTACATTAAAATTTTCTGTTCTTTGCCTTACTACAACTTCCGAGTACATTTATTTTAAACTAGCTGCGTGGCCCGGCTCTGCCTGGTATACATTGAGAATAAAATTTATGTCAAGAAACGCGTGTCTATAAAAGTCCCGATTAGATTAAAGTCGACATTTTGCGCAGGACGAAAAATGAATCAATCGCCAAAAAAGTTTTAAATCCCCGCTACAGGAAAAGCAAAAGCAAGAATTTTATTTGTTTATGTTCAAGAAAAAAATGGTAACACCTTTTTGTCATCAATAATTTATTTCACGCTATTTAATTTCTTTCACTCTCGTGCAGACGATTCTTATAAATCCAATTTAAAATGGATGTTTCCAAATTTTCAAATGCCCATATCTTTCTTCAGGGTGGAGATATTGATTAGTGGTTTTGAAAACCTTCGGAAGGAAACTCTCCTAACAGGTATTTTTTGCGTTCTTTCGAATGAGAGCAAGATCGAGAAGATCCGATAAGCATTTCGCTAGATAGAGCCATTTTGAAGTCCTTTATTCGAAATTCGAACGGATCGGTACTTTTTTCCCGCTCAAAAACCACCCTATGATCCTTCCCGGGTGCCCAAGTATCTCCCTGCCAAACTTCGTCCAGATCCGAAGTAAACTGTGGATTTGTATAAGGTATACACATACATATAAACATATTCTTTGTTTTATTTATGTGGATTTTGAACGCTTTAGTTCTTTTTTCCAAAAACGTATGTTAAAAAGCAATAGAAACAAATGTCGAGGTTCACTCATGGGGGCTCACGAGGAGTGATTTAACTCATGTAATAATTGCATCAAAGTGTTCTTAATGATATTATGAGACGAAAATATGAAATTCTAATGCTTTGCACTTTAACAATTGAAGAGCTTGGAAAATGAAGGGTCTAAGTTACATTTCAAAAAATGAATACTCTTAACAATGATAAGCAATGTATACAGGTAAGCAAATAAAACTTGGTGCATCAAAAAGTAGATGTCATTAGACCAATTTCATACGCGCACTAACGACAAAACCAGAAAACAAAAAGGCTGCAACAACTGCAACAATAAAACTTTGAACTTTAATTACTCGCAATCACGGTTTTGTCACATAATCCCTTCATCTCCCAAGCCCTTCAATTTCTGTCACATTTTAAACGTCTTATTCTTCCTTAATAAGGCTTGTTTAGAAAGCAATGATTTAATATTTTATTTTCCCGAAACTTGTACATTTTAAAGGATAAAATTGGGTTTATTATTATTTTTCAGTTGTTAAATACCAGAGAAATATTTTCATTTTCTCTAAATGGTTTGGTAAACAGTTTTAGGTGTATACCAGCTAAATAATGATCAAATAATATCTTAATATCAATTCTACTCGAAGAAACATAGAACAACGTAGTAAGAAATAAATTCGTTGATATCGCATTTTTTACTTTTTTCAAATGTGAAACGATAAGTAAGGACACTCATATGGTATTCCTATGCACCAAAAAGAAACATTCAGAATGCTTCGAAAAAAAAAGAACAACGTGGTTGAATTGAAGCTGAAAAATGAGTTGTCCTTTACAAAATTAGCAATACGTTCGAAAAATACTTTTCGAAACCTACTTTTCGCCTTTGGGGAAAATATAACAAATGATAAAAATAACCTTTGTAATATTTGTTTCATTTTAATTTAAAAAAATTTCTTCCATTCGTTGCATCCGAAATACTTCTGGTTTCTTAAATATATATTATGCTTAACCGTATCAGATGTTCTGAAGAAAAAAAAAGGAAAAAAAGTTAAATCGATAGAATAAAAGAAGGGAGAAAAAAGAACTAGAATTAGGATCATTTTTATCAAAACGGAAATTTGTTCTTATGCCAAGGAGTTAACTTAATCCCCCTCTCATGTGCCGTTTTTCATCCTCTTTTTTTTCTCTATGTCGTTCTCTTAAATGATTTATGAGCTTAAGGACTTCATTTTTTTACTACGTTCTTTATATCGTTATGAGAAAAATGAAATAAAAATCATATGATATACTTGTCCTTAAAGTGTAGGCATCGATTGGAAGTAATAGCCAAAAGTTTTCTTCATACTCTAAGTGTCCACTCTTATGAGCTTTTATGTTTGTAAGCGTCCACTTTCCAACTTCTCATTTTAGCCCCATAGTAATTCTTCTCTATTTTTAATTAGCCATGATAACGAAGAATATGTACAAATAATCGTTTTATTTTATTATTTCTCTAGACTTTTTTTTACCACGTCAAAACTTTCTCATTTCTTTATCGAATTCTATGATTTACCCCTCATTTTAAAGATAATGATTCCAGTTATTGATGAAAAATAGACCCGCTGTCTTTCTTTCTTTTTTTTTTTTTTTTTGTGTCGAAAAAACTTTTCTTTTTTTTATTGCACATTACTTTAATGAATGGTACCGGAAACAAAGATGTAGTGAGGCAGCTAGATAGCGCGTTGCGTTAGAAACGCAAAGATCACAGGTTTGATCCTGCTGTGGGTTTAGTCGCTTTTGGTTCACTTTTTTTTCACGAGACTAATTTTGATCCCAATTTTCAAGAATATATAACCTAAACTCATTCTAGGATTTTTTTTTTCCAGAAGCCATCAGCTTTAACATACATGAGGACTGCGTACTACCCTAGCAGCATAATCTCATCGGCCGATGATCGGCCATTCATCGAAACCCGATGAAAATCTCATCGGCCGATGATCGGAGTAGATGAGTTCTCATCGGGAATTGCTCCAATATGTCTCATCGGCCAAACAGAATCCGAGCAGCAAAATGCGATGAGTTTTGCTCGAAATACGATGAAATTTGGAGCAATTTATGAGCAGTGCAGTCCCGTGACGATGAATTTAGGATAAATTTTGGATGCTCGGCTTATTTTCATCAAGAAAGTTGATCGGAAGGATATCGCTTTCCGATGAAAAGTAGCTCATTGAAAACCGTGCTCGGATACTGATCGGAACGATGTCATCGTGCGTTACGGGATCAGTTTACGAGGAGTTCGATGATCGGCCGAGCAAAATCCGATGAGTTGATGCTACTTGGGTATGCGGTTTGCCTCCTGACAAACACAGGACATATTTACAGTACAGAGAGAATGAAATAACATCCATGGGCAAGGCGGGACTCGAACCCGCGACCACTTGCTTACGAGGAGAGTACTCTACCTCTAGGACCACGTGGCCCCCAATTGTCATTATTTTTATCTCATTTTTTACTTCATTTCAGTTCAGTTCATTTCATTCAAATCAAGAAAAGACTAATATTAATCTGCAGACGATCGGAAGCTCAGTTGCAAGAATAAGTATCATCGAAATGGAACTCACGCCGTACACTGGTTAAAGAAACCTCATTCTGTACCTACATTAAGCGTCTACCTGCTTTCGATCAGTATTTACAGAAACACAACAGATACGGCATCACCCCCGGATTTATCTTATCACGCGACAGACAAGTTGTAACATCTTTTTATTATACTTTTACTCTCAACTTTTAAGTTTCTATTTTCCTTTTTTCCATCACTTTTTATTTTACGAAAGTAAATCGTTTTTAAATAGCGAAATTCGCACTTTATTTCTTTCCCAAAAGCTTTGCATAACTACGCCTGTCTACTGTGTAAAAAATGGTGGCATTTGGGGGTGAATCTCGTTCATTTTCATCGGCATGTAAACGGTTAATTCTTCGATTTCAATCGCTGTTTATAAAAAGTGAACCCGTTTTCCCCGAAAAAAAAGAGAAAACATTAGTTTTTGTTGTTGTTGTTTCTGAAACCACTCGGGTACCCGAGCCTGAGTAGACTCATTTACCCGATTTAAGGTGGAATATGTACGCGACTTCCGTTTTTACGAGCACAATTAAGGTGGAAGTCCGATTTAGCTCAACACACATGCCACATCAAGACCCGTTGATAGGCAGGCAGCCATTCACAAACAGTCATTCCCACAGAGGAAGGACAAGGATAGGGGAGAGTAAAAGTACATCCATGCCTGAGTCGGGATTCGAACCGCATCACGGTCAGACTCCTCTAACCACTAGACAACTAGTTGAAAACAAACGTTTTTTTTAAAAAGTGATTTGAAAAAGATTTACACTACTAAAGCACTGATTAAATTAAAAAAAAACTAACATAATGAAAGAAATAAGTAGCTTATATGTCATTTCTCTAAAAAAATACTTTTTTTCCTTATAGGTGAGGAAAATTCTTCTGTTCAAGGAATTTTGCTAGATTCAGGACTCTTCGACGGTACAGTCCGGGTTAAAGACGAAGAATATTACGTGGAACCAGCAAAACATTACTTCACTTCCCCTCAGCATTTCCACTCGTTGATTTATAGGTTATCGGACATTCAATTCCCTGAAACAAATAGAAGTTGTGTTTACGCTGTATCGAAAATTCGACACCACAAACGAAATAAACACCGTTTCCACCGTAAAAGATCAAGTCAAAACAAGATATTACTTTCAGACGAGCTGTATAAAATTCCTGTACATAAATTTCATAAAAAACGACTCAAGTGGCGAAAGTCCATTAATAGACATTCAGTAGACCATCACGACGGGGGGAATCTATTCTACGGGGACTTAGCGCTGGAGCACCATGTGCCAGAACGTGTGCTTGGAAGGCAACGAAACTACACAGAGAGGAACAGATTCCATTCTTCCGAATATTTCCCCAAGAGTGTTGAGGAGAGTTTAAAATCTTGGTTTCTTCGCAGTTCTGTTCACGATTCCGACATAAGTGCCAACAATGAAAACATCTCATCATCCATTTCGAGTCATTCTTCATCGTCGAATCCATTGCCGAACAGTTCCCAGCAGCAAGGCTTCGCCCCCACTGTGATAGGGGAGGCTTCCGAGGAAGGGATGGGGCCGTCTTTGGAAGACAAAAGCAATGTTCCTTATTGGAGAGAGCTGGACGCTCTGCACTACACGGAGGATGGCAGGACGGGTAGTTCGGAGCCGTACGGGGTGCGTTCTATTCAGAGAACGCAGTGGACGGAGGACAGAGGGCAGAGGCACGTGGCTGTCGACCGCAGGAAGAGCACGTGCCTGCTCTACCTCCAAGCGGACCATTTGTTCTACCAGAAGATGGGGAATGAAGAAGCATGCATAGATGCCATGACGAGACATGTGCAGCGTGTGAACAGCATTTATAGAACAACCGGTGAGTACAAATTTCTTGGATCACTTTGTTCTTAAAGAGTCTCCTCGCGTCAGATCTATGAAAAGCACTCTTACCGGGAAACCACATGAAAAATGCAATAAGGAAAAAAGTTTAAGTAGGTACACTAAAAAATAGATGTTTTTTTACAGTATAATACAGCTAATTTTGCAGTAATAAATTGTAAAATTGCTAGTCTACTTATATTAAAAACCGAGTATCTATCTATCTTTCTTTCTTTCTTTCTTTCTATCTTTCTTTCTATCTATCTATCTATGTCACGCTTCTTTCTCCTGAACGCCAACGAACTGAAAGTCGAACCAGGTACCGATAGATAGGTAATTTTTCAGGCTTCATTAGTTTCAGTTTATATAATTATACGATTTTAATTAGCGAAGATATCAATTAATAAGTAGTCAAGTTTAAAGCGATTAAGCCTAATAAATGATTAAACTTCCAAGACATTTCTTACCGTTGCCATTTTGAATAAAAACGTTAATTAAATTATTGAACTGCTTAAAATTCCAAGATATTTATTTCTTACCGTTGCCATTTTTAATTAAAACGTTAATTAAATTATTGAACTATTTAAAATCCTAAGATATTTATTTCTTTCCGTTGCGATTTTAAATTAAGACAGGGATTCAAGTGAAACAGGCTATCGCAAATTACAATCTCTACTGGAAATGAATTACATTAGAACGTTTCCTGATAAAAACATTGTGACGTTTGCCTATGAAAAACGAGCTAGATTAAACGTCACAGCCTACTTGGCGAATAAGAGGAGATCGCTGAGTGCTTGTGAGCTCTTATTGGCTCCACCCGTAGTGACGTCATGTCAAGTTAAGTTGATGATAATGTAATTCACTTCCAGTAGCGATTGCAATTCGAAGCGATCGCAGTGCTGTTTCACTTGAATCCCTGCCTTAAACGTTAATTAAATTGAACTTTTTAAAATGAAAGAGTATTATTTTTTCTCATTGTCATTTTGAATACGTGTTATAACAAAGTTCTAACAATTGTTTTTATTCTAATTATTAATGACATATTTTTACTCTGGTACCATTTTGAAAATGTGATTTTAAATAACATTGCAATTGCTGTTTCTAGAAGGGACTTTTTTTGGCTGCGATCCAAATATTAAAAGAACTTTTTCGTTTAGAATTTTGCAATTAATTTTACAGGAAGAAAGCGGTTTGGAAATAATTGTTTTTGGAAAGGAATTTTATTTGTTATTTAGGGAGAGTGCTAAGTATGCGCTACTTGACATCGTCTTTATTTTTGAGGAAGCATGTGCAAATAATTCGATTGATTCTTTGATGCAAGAAAGCTTTTTAGCGAGCCGCTTTAGCGGGGAGTAGTTTATTAAACTTTTCCTTGGTACTTTAAAGGCGAGCCGCCTTGGCGGCGAGTAGTTTTTTGAAACTTTCCTCGCTACTGTAAAGGCGAGCCGCCTTGACGGCGAGTAAACTGTTTAAACTTTCCTCATTACTTTAAAGGCGAGCCGCCTTGGTGGCGAGTAGTTTTCTCAAACTGCCTTCACTACATTACAGCCCGTGCAACGCCGGGCCACGCAGCTAGTTTCACAGTTTATAAAATTTCAGTACCCCAGAACCAGTAAACAATACTTGAATCCTAAATTGTGGCCAATTTTATGTGAAAGAGAATTAATTTTTTCAGAAACGCAATACTGTATGTGTCACTAAAGCATATGAGCAAGCATCAGAAAAGCATACATATGTGTAGAATCTAAGACCCAATATCTCTATTGAAAACCTAAAACCTTGGGGGGAAACATTAGTTCATGCAGTCCTTGTTCAACTACGGCGAAAATGCAGAGATATCTCTGTAAAACATTCTTCCCTGCGTAGGTAAGCAACAAGCGGGGAAGCACTTTCCAGTGATTCTTTTAATTTCGCCTTTCCGGCACTTAAGAAGCTCTTTGCCTCATTCTAAGGCACTGTTGTATTTAATTTTTATCCCTATAAAATTAGCTATATTATACTGTAAAAACAACATTTTATTTTTTGCAGTGTACATAGTGTGTGATGACAGCACTTTTTAAATTTTATTTAGCTTTAATACAAGTTAGGAATTGTACATTATGTAAGGTATACCGACCATTGAATGAACACTTAAGCGAATTTCAATTTCAAAAATTCATAGCGTCGGAAAAAATAGTAGAATTTGCTTCATGACAGTAAAAACACCTCAGATGATATACGCAGTATTTAAAAAAAAAATGGGAAAACTCTTATGGTTCTGCATCAGGTTTTATGGGGGGGGGGGGGTTAAAACGAAAAAAAAAGTACTCAGACCCAGTGAATGAACAACCCTACCAGTGAACAAATGCAGCATTTTCTAGTCATTTTATTTCGGTAAATGTGTAGAAAGGAGTTAGTTCTACTAATTCATCTAAGAAAAATGTTTAAAAACCTTATTTTTCCCTGAAAAAATACGAGTTGTTCCTTCACTGGTCGGTCTACCCTATTTTTTTTTTTTCATTGATTGATTTTTCCCTTGATGTTTTGTTTTATTAGAAACCATTGTTGACAGCTTTTAAAGTGAATATTAATCAATGAGCAATAAGATTATTAAAACTATTTTTTCAAAGACAACAATTATTCATAGCTCTTAAATCGATTGCTAAACGTACTTAACCCATTAACCCTTAATGCCTAGCGTCCCTTTTTAGGGACAGTCCAAAAAGTGTCTAAATTTTCCAAAAATGAGCATTTCAAAAAATAATAGCGTTAAATTAGAACTTTGGTATTATTTCAGCTTATTATTAACAGATTGCAGCACATAACCGTTGGAATCTTTGGATCCAAACGGTCCAAATATCTCTTCCAAATATCTTTAGAAGAAAAAATGTCAGGCGCCCTTGTCTAGCGTCCCTTTTTAGGGACGGTTCAAAAAAGGGCTTGAATTTCCCCAAAATGAACATTTCAACCAAATAATAGTGTTCAATGAGTACCTTGGTATTGTCTCAATTCGTTATTGCAGCATATAGCCATGGTAAAGTGGGTCCTGTAGCCGTTTTAATATGACCTTTATCAAAAATGACATCGTTCACAATCTCAAGAAAAAAAGCTAAGTTTTCAAAGTTATTCCCAGCTTCCCAGTTTATGTTAATTGCTGATTTTATTTCTTCTTATAAAATGTCTTTTTAAATATTATATCGTAGGCAGAAAAAAATTTGAGTAAAACAAGTATCTCTGGGGTCTATCGTAACTTTTGAGGGACGATTTTTCTTTCCTCAATAAAACAATTATTTCTTACATAATATTTTTTTTTTATTATTTTTCCTGTCCATTAAACACTGTTTGCAACCAGTACACAAAATATCTTTGGAAAAAAAAATGTCAGGCATTAATGGGTCAAAATGAAAGAAATACGTATGTAACTATATTGCAATTACAGCTCTTACGTAGCAGTTTTTTTAACTCGAGTTTTATTTGGATTTAGGTCCAAATCCCGCATTTACTACAGAAGAAACCTCTTCTGAGAAAATAAAACGCGATGGAACAAAAAGGAGCGAAAGAAAAAAGTATTATCTTTATTTTTCTTGTGATCATAGGCATATTGTTTCTCTCGTGTCGATACTAAGTGCTCAAAAAAGTTGTTCAGAAACATCCATTTTGTATTTCAATATTAATAAAAATTATTCCAGTAAGCACAGGATTAAAAAAAAAAAAATTCTTCCCTCCCTCATTGAAAAGCGAAACAAAAAGAAACCGATCGTTTGAAGTACAAAGAGAAAAATACTTTTTTGTCTTCTTGTTGTGTTCTGACTTTCCAGAAATCTGATAAATCTTAAAACATTCATCTTTCCGCCGAAGAGTTGAGTTGCTGGTGTTCCGCTGAGCGTGTAACGACTCCGTACGCAAACTAATCAATGCAGCGGAGCATGTTCGATGCATAGCTGTTATTTTCTTTTATATTTTTTTGACCGGAACATGTTTTCCTCCCTCGTTTGTGTCTTCCTTTGCTTTTTTGTGTATGCAAATCGGAAAAGTTATAAAGTTCGAGCGTTTTCGTAATGGCAGCTTTTTATTTTTTCTGCAAAGGTTTATTATTATCGCTGATATCGTCTGCGTTTTGTGATGCAGAATCTTGCTTCGGTTTATCGATTGTTCGTTCGTTTGAGCCAGAGGCGTGAGTGATGGTTCGTAATTTTGGACTTCCAAATTGCTCCTTTGTTGTGCTTTTATTTTGCTATCCTAAAATATATCGACTGTTTTTTTCCCTCTGAAAGAGGTATATATCGCTTTGACAAATATATTTGGAATGTTTGTGTTTTCGAGGAGTGAGCCGTTTCAAATTCATTCTCTTAGCTTATTAGACATTGTTCTTCAGCAATTACTGTCTATGCCTATATAGTAGTTTTTTTTCTTACTGTGTCATTTAGTTTTAAACTGGAACATCTACTGCCAGTATTATACTGTTGTTTTTACCGTATAATACAGCTAGTTTTATGGTAATAAACTGTGAAATTGATAATTTTACAGTAATAAATTTATCACTGTGCATTTTACATTTTAAATTGCACCTCTGTTACTCAAATTATTCTGTAAAACAGCAGTTCATGTTTTGCACTGTTCTCGGTTGCTGACGTCCTGAGGACTACCAGTTAAACTGCCATCAGAGACCGATTCTAAAGTTGTTAATTAATAGGAATGCTAATCCCTTCCAAAAGCAATCGTACAACTCCCCCCCCCCCTTCCACATACAAATGTCACGAAGAGCCCCCAAGAACTTCTGCCCCCCCTACCAATAAAAAAGATAAAAATACCCCTGAAAACGTTTTCGCTCACAGTCTCTGCCATGACCTCCCTTCCCCCGCCTCTTTATTGGGCATCTCTGCTGGAGTGCTAATGCTAATATTATCAGCATCATCACTCTAGCATTCTTATATATACTTTTTCTGACAGCATGGAGAAAAATACGTCATTTCAATAAGCTTTCAAGTCGAGAAAAATCCATTAACTCATAGTCAATCTTTCTCAGCTTCGTTTTACTATGCTCTTATTGCAAAGTGAACTATATTGGCAGAGTACCCCCCCCCCCCCGGCAGATCGATGTCGCATTTCTTCCTATTCAAAGATACAAATCTCCAAGAACAAGACCCCCCCCCCCAAATAAGTGAATGAGACTCCTAAAACCCCCCGAAACTTCAGTGGCGTCGTCAGTGACCTCCCCCCCAAAGGGTACTTCTGGTACGAGTTGCGGCTGACCTTTAGATATGAAATGCTACAAAAAATTTGGTTAGGCAAAGGGCCACACGAAACAGAAATTCTATTTCCGTGATTCTCGGAAAAAAAATCTGAATAGTAACGTATGACTCACAATACAGTTACACTTGTTTGTACTCATTCAGTTTCCTATGCAGTGATTTTCATAACAATTCACTATTTGTGAACACTATCCTACCATTCACTCATTTTTGAGTGTCGTGGAGACCTGCTTTCTAGCTCCTTGCTATCATGTTGAATTTTCATAAAATTCAACTAGAATATTTTCTTTTTTGAAGTTGCTATACATGCTTGACTTCGAAATTATAAAATGTAAAGTTTGCTATTTTTTCACTGATGTGTTCGCTCAAGCTTAATTCTTTTAAATACTAGTATTTTACACTAGGTGGCCAAAAGTATCCGGACACTTTCAAAAATTCACATTTTTACATATAGCTCGAGAAATCAAAATATAGGCTTCACCGAACATTTCTAAGTTGAAATTAAATTACCCTTGCATTAGGGGGACGACAAGAAGGGGGATCGGAAGAAAAACCGTTTTTTGACCATAACTCTTCGAAAAAAGCTCAGAATAAGCTATAAATTTCAGTAATTAATTAGCATACTATGAGTAATTACTGTACAAATTTTTATGAACGTACCACTCTTACTTCCGAAGATATGAAACATTTTTTTAAAAACGGCAATTTTATTTGAAGGGTTTTTGCTCATAACAAGCAGAGTTTTGATCAAACCTTATCAAAACTTCAGAAAAGATGGCAAAATACCATACTAAAACGGTAAATAAAAATATTAAAAATACGATGAAATATGAACGTTAAAAGGAAATAATTTTTCACGGCGCATGTACGAACGACAGAAATTTATAACTACAAACATATTGTAGCTTGGTTTATACTGCATCTTATAAAAAAAGTTTCAGTTGAATATCGAAAAAATTGAAAAAGATATCGGCGATCTAGTGAGCTGTAATTCATTCATTCACAGACAATACATAAATGGCAAGGGGTTGTCCACAAATAGTGTGGTGACAATCGAGCATTTTTTCCAATGTTAAATTGTATACAGTTTGAAAATTTATATTCTGCATAGAAGTCACATTTCGCCTTTTCGGCCAAAAAGACCTTTTACGTAGGTGGCCAAAAGTTATCTGGACACCCCTGAAACGTTGGTTTTGAACGATGACGCAATAACCTTTAGTTTAAAAGTAGCTCTTTGTGGACAGACTCTCACTGTTTATGTATTGTCTGCGAATGAATGAAATTCAGCTCACTAGATCGCTGATATCTTTTTCAATTTTCATGATATTCAACTGAAACTTTTTTTATAAGATGCAGTATAAATCAGAGTATAATACTTTTGTAGTTATGAATTTCTGTCGTTCGCGCATGCGCCGTGAAAAATTATTTCCTTTTAACGTTCATATTTCATCGTATTTTTAATATTTTTATTTACCGTTTTAGTATGTTCTTTCTCTTGTATTTTGTCATCTTTTCTGAAGTTTTGATAAGGTTTGATCAAAAACTCTGCGTGTTATGAGCAAAAACCCTTCAAATAAAATTGCCGTTTACTTAAAAAATGTTTCATATCTTCGGAAGTAAGAGTGGTACGTTCATAAAAATTTGTACAGTAATTACTCATAGTATGCTAATTAATTACTGAAATTTATAGCTTATAAATGTTCGGTGAAGCCTATATTTTGTATGACTAAAGTTAAGGAACAATTGATCACTTATTTCTCGAGCTATATGTAAAAATGTGAATTTTTGAAAGTGTCCGGATACTTTTGGCCACCTAGTGTATTAAATCTGCGATGACTCGTGTGATGACTGGGCGTACTTTTTCAGTTGAAATTGAAACGCTACTTTAAATTCTGAAGAAACTTTTATAGCTCTCAAGTGTAGATTTTTCATAAATTTTTTAAACATAAATCTCAAACAACGTGTTGTTGGCTTTGCCAGTTGACTCTTTCTTACCCAATTTCAGCTCCGATTTTATTCTTCAAAGCATTTTATCGCATACTACACTAAGGAATGATATAAATAAACTAATCTAGAGATATTTCGAGCCGACTTACTTCTATTTTATGATGAAAAATAATCCCATTTTCAACGGTGTATGTGGTTTTTTTACAAATACAAGACATTTAAAAATAATTAGTCGATTATTTCCGAGTGAAATAGCAAAACAATTAAACCCAAATGCTTTTTAAGTGTCAATACAATGCAAGAATAATGAAAAAACGACAGACGTAAGCTTAAATCAGGAATTAATCCGAAAATATTGCAGTGTACGAAGACTTTTGTGGCGTGTTATTTCTCTCTCTCTTCGCTTTTTGACATATTTCAAAAAGAAAATCAGTCAATCTTTTAAAAACAAATACAGGTTTTTATTCAGAATGACTCAGAAATGATGTGAAAAAATATTGGTCTTCATATTCAAATTCAGTTCCAGGGAATTTTGGTTTAACTATAAATTTTTAAGGTGTACGTTTTTGCGAGCCCTATATATCATGGGCCATCGTCCCGCTGCTCCCCTCCTCCCCTCCCCTACTACAGCACTAAGTACAGGCATGTAAAACATTGTTTTCTTTGCATTAAAGAAAGTAAAAATAATTCATGAAATGCTAATACAATTTTTAAAAAAACAACTGCGAAATGCTTTTCAAAACCTGAAAAGGTCTAAGTTCGAAATAAATTATTCCTCAGCAGTAATGACTGAAAAACAATGTCATTGATTTTACTAACTACTTACAAGAATCTTTGTATTTTTTAATAATTTCTGAGAACAATTGCTTTTTTACGTTCTATTCTACAAAAAGTGATCATAAAAATCTTATTTTATCGGAGTTTTTACCATTATCCTCTAAAGATATTAGTATATCTTTCTTCTTTCATGGCTGTTTCTTTTTCAGAAGCCTTCGAAAATAACTAACTGCTACTTCGAAACAAAGAAAACTAGTACACAGCAGCCATTTTATTTGAGAACTCCTCCGAAGGAACCATTATACTTTGTTTCTAAAATTAGAATTCATCTCTCCTCTCCTTTCTCTTTGTTTCTGACGTCCCTCTCCTGATTTATATTGTTCTTTTTATTTTTCCTTTGATCGCTGCTTTAATTAAAATGCTAGTCATTAATGAAAAGTCGAAAAGCCGCAAAAACTGTTAGCTTCTAAAGTGCCATTTTGCGAAATGAAATAATATCTTGTAATACCATTATCATAATGATCACACTGCCTTGTACCGTTAGCAGTTATGAATGAAACATTTTACGGGGTAATTTGCAATTATTTCCCGAATACTTTAATGTTGTGCTTTCAGGTTAGTATAATCGCTTAATTTGGGAAAACTCAAACGACTTAAGTCCATTACTTTTAATTTTTAACGACTGCTTTATTTCTTACACTTGCCACGTTAAAGTTGCAGTTAAATATTTTTTTTCCCCTCTGTAGAAAATGGGGAAATTTTCTTAGGTTTTTAAGTTGATTTTTGTCCATTTTTAGAACAATTAAATAAGAAGCAAGTTGTTTTATGCAAATAATCTCTGAAATTGGAGTTTAAAATTGTTATCATTTAAATTATCTGCTGTTGAATAGGAGAGATATAAATTTGCTCTGTTGTAACTTTGCATACAAATTTTTATCGAAGAGTTTTAATTATTTTACCCAGAAATTTTGCAGATGCTATTTTTGAAACACAAGACGACTGAATCTTCAGTTTGAGAAACAATACACAGGCAGTTGCTTTTTGTTACTAGTGGCATTATTATGCTGCTAGCAGATGCTTCTGGTACTGTTGGTATTCAAACTGTAGGTATATTAAAACTGCATTTTATTTTGACGGTTTTGCAATTGATAGTGTGCATAAAAAACTACCTGCGAAACTAGAGATTGAACAGGAACAGGGTGTATAATTCAGTACCGTAAAATGGGGTGTATAGGAACAGCGGGGTCAATCGGAACAAAACTTCCCAACCGTACAAAGAAATTCTTCATAAATATACTATTGGGTATTTTTCGCCATGAATTTTTTTTTTAGAAAGGTAAGATCATAGGAAGTAGGAAAAAAATACTTTTGTCAATCTAGCAACGCTACTGGCTTCTAAAGAGGGCTGCACGTTGAATGCTAGAAAACATCACATTTTCATAGACTGCAAAACTTCATATGCAAGAACAAACCTTCTTATATTTAAAAACTATGAGTGGTATGTTTCAATTATACATGTATCTGAACAACAGAATACCACATTAGAATTTACATTTTTTATAAATTGTGTCATAAAAGTGAAGAATTCTGAAAAATGCCATGGGAAAAAAATTTGCGGGGTGAATCGGAACACTTAGTTCTGTTGTTCCAATTCAAACTTATTTGAAGGAAATTGTTTGAAAAATCAAGATTCTAACCCCAATTCTTCTAATCAAGACAGGGACAAGGATTTATTACTGTTTATCCCTTCTCGTGAGCAACTAGATCTTAGAATGACAAAAGTTACAGATTTCAAAAGATTTTTTCTCCAGGAGACTTTTTTTTACTTAAAATAAAAGGGAGAAAGTCACATAGACTTTATGTAGTAAACGTCCAGCACACAGACAGTGATGAATAAGCGAAAAAATCTTTCAGGACAATCCCCGAAACCCAGAAATTTCAAAAAACTAAAGAAAAGGCAGAGTTCATCCCAGGAGATGTTATGAAAAAACTTAAGCCAAGTCACAATTGCTAGTTTTAAGGACAAGTACATATTTGTGGACGACATGAGTGACTTCCATTCATGTTAAATCTTTGCATTTCAATTCAAAAGCTTTTCTTAAAATTACTTTTCATTTTTCATAAGTTCAAAATTATTTTGAATTTTCACAAATTATAAACGTTTACTGGTACTGAAATTATACATTTATTTGACAGTAATTATCTGTTCTTATTCTCCCCCATCAATATTACTCATGTTTATGAGACCTATTACAGATTAAATTGAAAAAAATAAAAATTTTAACAAGTGTTCCGATTGACCCCTATCAGCGGGGTGATTTGGAACACCCATAATTTGCTATATATTTTAATAATAATTGCTCAAAATCTTTTGTCTTTGCTTGGAATATCAAAAGTAAAGCAAGACCGAAGTTTTTACCCAAAAAATCAAATTAAAAAAAAATCTTTTAATTGCTTTTTTTACAATCAAAGCTGAAAAGTGTTCCGATTAACCCCATTTTACGGTAATAATTATCGTTTACAAATTTTTAAAAAATACTTTTTTTTTATGTTGTTACATAACTTGTTGTGGTAAAAATTTGGGTTAATCCTCTCTGGAAATATCATTTTCAGATTTTGATCAAGACGGAAGACCAGACAACATTTCCTTCCTCATAAAAAGAATCAAAGTCCACACTAGACCAGATGATCCAGATTACAGATTTGTAGGCAATTATGGAGTAGAGAAATTTCTAGAGTTATTTTCGGAAGACGACTACGACGCTTTCTGCCTTGCTTACATGTTCACCTACCGAGATTTCGAGGGAGGGACGCTTGGTCTTGCTTGGACCGGAGATCTGAAGAATGCTGGAGGAGTTTGTGAGAAGAATGGGGTAAGCGACGCTCTTCTTTTTTTATGAACTACTAGCTGCGTGGCCCGGCTCTGCCTGGTCTACAACTATTTTTATAAAAATGTGTGTATGATGTATATTTGTATGTTTGTTCCTTATACAAATCCAGTTTTCGTCGGATTTTCATCAAACTTGGCACAGAGGTTCCTTGATGCACTAGAATTCACATAAGCGGGGTTTTGAAATTTTAAAAAAATCCAAAAAGCTCAAAATTCAAATTTTTTGTCTCAGAATGGCCATTTTCTTTCAATTTTGAATATCTATAGAGTAATAAAGGTAAGCTTTTAAACATACAAATTGATAAAATTTAACACATTTAAATATGAGTATTTTCCAACAAAGATTACGATTAACAATGAATTATCAGTATAAGGCTCACCTATTTCATTTTAGCATGAAATAAGTTAAAAACAATTATAATTCATGTTCTAATTACCTTGGAACATTGGCACAAATATTGTATGATGCAGAAAATAAGAGGTTCCAACAGATATTTAATTCTAATTTTTGAGAGCATTTTTTGGTCCTCCTATTAAAGGAATTATGCAAAAGTATAGATTGAAATGATTGAATTGCTATGTTTTAATATACACCCGGGCAACGCCGGGTAATAAGTTTGTTGAGAATTAAACTTACGTCCCACGTGTCTAAAAGTTCCGATTATGGACTTTTGTCACTCAAAGACAATTATTAAAGTCGATATTTTGCCGGTACGAAAATTTAATCAATCGTCAAAAAAAAATTTTAATCCTCCTGCTGTAGGAAAAGCCTAAAAGCAAAAGTGAAACTTTTATTTGTTCATACTCAAGAAAAAAGATATACTTTTAAAGAAGAGTGAAACTCCGTATTTCTCTGTTGTAGAGATAGGAAGAAAGAAGCAAAAATACCCAACATGGCGACGATTCAGGGCTTTAGTTTACATTATACTAGCTGGAGTTTTGAAAGTTTGTGATAGCAGATGATTTTGAAAAGCATAAAATACTGATAGATTTTTTTTTGTCATTATAAGTTACATTTTGAACTTTTATATTGCAGCACTACAGAGGAAGCTTGAAGAGTTTAAATACTGGGATAATAACTTTGCTCAATTATGGGAAACATGTGCCTCCAGTTGTCTCTCATGTAACTTTAGCTCATGAAATAGGCCATAATTTTGGATCACCTGTAAGTAGTGTGGTATCTTTCACTGTTTGATTTTGTAGTAAATGAGAAATAAAAGACATAGATAAGCTAAACATTATTTCTTCCATTAAAAAAAATCATTTTGAATTGTATTTAGAACACAGGTTTTAAGATGAAGATGTAAGTATCCTTTCAAGCGCAAATATAGTGTTCTTTTCAAAATTACAAATATTAAAGTTTTAAAATTTCAATCATAATTTTTTTTTTTTTTTTTTTTTGCTTTCACGAGTACAATCCTATTACTGAAGTGTTTACCACTGAACTGGTGTTGAAAAAGTAATTGAATCTACATTTCACTTTCGATTTATTATTATACTTTGTTTTACTACCCAAAAAAACATAATGTAACAGGTTTTTTACTTTCTTCTATATCTAATATATAGAAGAAAGTATTGGTTTCGTGAAAATTTTCGAATGTCGAATTTTGACGGATTTGCACGTTTTGAGGTGCGCTGAGTCCATTTCGACCATTTTTAGAAAATGTCTGTCTGTCTGTCTGTCTGTGTGTGTGTGAGTCTGTATGTGTGTGACCAGTTTTTGTGGCCGCGCTAGAGCAAAAACTACTGAATGAAATCGAACAAAAATTTTTTCACATATGTACCACCATGTGAACTGGTGCACCTGACTTTTTTTAGCGAATTCCTCCAAGGGGGGTGGAGCAATCGCACGTGTTCTGCGCGGGGGTGATTGCTATATCTCAGGAAGTAACTGGCGGAATCAAACGAAAATTGGTCCATAGATAGACCCTACTGAGTACAGGTGCTGATTCAATTTGTTTGTCAATATCTCCAAGGGGGGTGGAGCAATCGCACGTGTTCTGCGCAGGGGTGATTGCTATATCTCAGGAAGTAACCGGCGGAATCAAACGAAAATTGGTCCATAGGTAGACCCTACTGAGTACAGGTGCTGATTCAATTTGTTTGTCAATATCTTGAAGGGGGGTGGAGCAATCGCACGTGTTCTGCGCGGGGGTGACTGCTATATCTCAGGAAGTAACCGGCGGAATCAAACGAAAATTAGTCCATAGGTAGACCCTATTGAGTACAGGTGCTGATTCAATTTGTGTGTCAATATCTCAAAGGGGGGTGGAGCAATCAAAAGTGCTTATTTTGTCACTGCACCTACTGTATCTCGGGAAATATTGCTGCGATTTGAATGAAATTTGGAATAACACTAACCCAATATGGAAGCAAGCATCGATTAAATTTTGGCGCCAATCGCCCCAGGGGGAGGGTGGGGTGATTTTTGCGCTTAGTCAACAATGCGAAAAATTACTTCATTAAAAAATCGCTTTCACGCTATTTAATTATCAAAACAGCTGAAAACTTTCAATGATTTGAAATTTTTAACTGTTGCCAATTTCTTTTTACTAACAAACAAAATGTTTGCAATTTATCTAAACAAGGCTTTTGCAATGATTTCCAATTTCGCTCATTGATTCTGCATTTGCAGGGTTATTACGATAATTGGGAAATTGGCGCTGTCTCCAACTACTCGGGCGAGTACGTATTTTATTTTGTAACCGGAATTCATAAGATAGATATAGAAGAAAGTTTCGTGACGGCCACGACAGCTAGTTAAAAAATGTATTTGTTTTTCTCTCCTTTAGCTGTAAATGTATGCCGTTTTAGTCAAACATTAAAATCATAAAATACCATAATTTCTCTCTGATTTACATATGGACTAAAGTTTAAAGATATTTTAAATCACAACAAAAGTCAAAATAAGCAAAAAATCAACGGTACAATTTTAAGGTAAAAAGAAAAGAACTAGCTATAAAAACTTTTTTTTCTTGAATCACAAATAAAATTTTTGGTTTCTGAAAAAGAACAAAAGAGTGAAAGAGAAACTATGAATCAGTCAATTTTTTTTCAACACTCTTGCTATAAAAGAGGGTAGTATTAAAATAAATATAATAAAATGTTCCAATACGTGACCATAGCAGCTTTAGAACTTAACATATAAGAATTCAGTTTTATATTTTCTTTGAGTAATTTATTTTAGGAGGAAAAATTCAGTGTTTAGTGAATTATGTTAGAAGTTAATAAATAACAATAAATATCGCTGCAACAATCTAATAGTATGTAGTTGCTTTATATAGTAATCATAGGAAACAATGCTATCAGAAAATATCTATACAAAAACTATATAAATTAACAAACCCATAAAGAGATAAAAAGAAATAAATGAAAAAATATTTTGATTCAATTTTAAAATATTTTAGGTAACCTCTGAGACATTTTGATAACTGAAGAAAATATTAGTTCAATATCTTTTGTCTTTGAATTCGTTAAACCCGAAACACGAGACGATGGAACCAAATGGACGTGAAACCATTTCAAACAAAAAAAGAATTTTTGAAAACGGTTCAGGCGTCTTCGAGTAATATTATAACATACAAAAAAAAAAAAAAAAAAAAAAAGAGATGAAAAAAGTATTTTAATTACATTTTAAAATACTTCAGGTAACATTAAGTAACTTTTGAGGCATTCTGATAACTAAAGAAAATATTAATTCAATATCGTTTGACTTTGAATCCGTTGAGCCCGGACCACGAGACGATGGGACCAAATGGACGTGAAACCCTTTTAAACAAAAAAGAATTTTTGAAATCGGTCCAGGCGTCTTCGAGTAATCTTATAACGTACAAAAAAAAAAAAAAAAAAAACTCCGACGAATTTATAAAAGAAGAATCTACACAATTTCAAAATTTATCATGTTTTTCTGATGGAAAATATAAACTGTAGACATGAATAGTGTAGTAGAATTTGTTATGAAATAGAATGAAGCATATCTTTTAGATTTGTTATATTATGCATATAGATTTCAAAATGAAAGTAAATGCTTATAAACTGTCTCACTTATTTTTAAAAACAGCATGATCCTGAGGATGACCTGCACTGCACGCCCGGGGGAGATCATGGGAATTATATCATGTTTGCTCGAGCAACATCTGGTGATAAGAAAAACAATAACAAATTCTCGCCTTGCAGTCTTCGAAGCATAAATGCAGTTTTAAATACCAAGGCCCGAAGTGTTAAAGGTTGTTTTACTGGTAAGGAAATTAAGTATGTGTTTTAGACGGAACAGGACATATCCGCCGCAAATTTTATCCCCCTCTTTCCCGCATGGGATATTTCCGCCGCGACTCCTATTCCCCCTCTAATAACTGGCACAGGACAAATCCGCCGCGCCATTTCCAAGGGTGAGAAAGGGGATACTGGTTTGAAATTTTCATTCTTGGCGACACATCTTCATTTGGCGACAAAGACCAAATCAAAAAAGCGGAATTTATTCCCGGACTACTTATATTAGGGGGGAAATCGCAAAGTAAAAAAAAAACACACACAACGCGGTGTAAATCAATTTAAACTTCGCCAATTTTAGTTCGCCAGATATTACACTCTACCAGCTCAATCGGCGGATTTGTCCTGTCGTGCAGAAACGGCGGGGAGAGACGCGGCGGAAATGTCTCATGAGGGGGATGATAGAGATAAATTTTGCGGCGGCAATGTCCTACGTTGCGGCGGAAATGTCCTGTGCCCCTTTTAGAATATGGTTGTACAATGTGCATAATATAAAGTTGTTTTTCCAATTTTTACCTGTACCTGTACTAAATACGTAACGAGTTTTCTTCTGCTCTTTTCGATTTTTAAAAAAAGTCATACCTTTTTATCCCATTGCAAAAGGGGTGTAATTTGGAGAAAAAAGGAAAATACTTATAAGCTCAGAATATGTTTTGTTTTGTCTACTTGCGTACCGTCGTCCGTGAAAGCCGCGCCTAGCACTCGCGAACCATTCCACTTTTAAAAGGGATGATGGGTTGTGAATGGGAACTTTCCGAAGTTTTCAATTTAAAACTTGCAATTTTTGCTATCCATTTGACCCATTCAACTGAACTATGTATTTGAAACGAGCATCGTTCTACGTTGTTTGATGCGGCTCAAGATGCTTCTTATCATTCTTCCCCGTATTGTTACCTTACCTATCACCCCTCTTTTGGTAAGATCAGAGAAAACCTGATGCATGCGATAATACGTGAAAGGTTTTATCTAAGGAAATCAGATACAGTCGACGCTCGTTATAACGACCACACGTTATAAAGACCATCCCAATATAACGACCGGTGAGAAAACCCCCAACTATATCCCAATATACTCTATGTTCTACCTCTTACAGCGACCACTCGTTATAAAGACCGTTTTCTGTAGAACGGAGACGGTAGTTATATCGAGCGTCGACTGTAGTAGTCGTATAGAAAAAGAAAATGGTACCGTAATCACGTTTTCACTGCGGATGGGGTCATATTGCAGAGAAGCATCATTTACGGGAAAATGCGCCCATTGCACATTTATCAAAGGAGAAGTTTCGGTTTGAGATTCCGAGCTTTACATGTTTCAAATGGAAAATACTTTATTGAAATCTCTCTCCACTTAATCTCTTAGTAAAAGTTATTTGTTTGTAGACTCAGGCATTTTGTAACAATAAATTTCTTACTTCAGCTACTGTCGCAGAGGAAAAGGAACGTTTACCAAAACCATTGCATGCGTAAATACGCGGAAGGTTTTACCTAAGAAATGCAAACAGTACTTTGCCTGTTTCATTAAGTTCATTTATTTTTCAGAACCTCTGGATGCTGTTTGTGGAAATGAAGTTGTAGAGGGAGCCGAAGAATGTGACTGCGGTTGGGAAGAGGACTGTCACGAGCCGTGTTGTTTCCCAATGCGAGTCAATCCGCCTCAAGATCAGCCACCGTGTAGGCTCAGACCTGCAGCTTTCTGCAGGTAATTTTTGTCGAGTGGGTTTTCGAAGCTTTTGGTTTCTAATTGATATGAAAATCTCTAAAAGTTTTAGAAACATGAAGAAACCTCAGAGAATTCAAGATACTTTACGCATTGTGAAATGAAGTGATGTATGATTGTAGAGGTGATTGTACTCCAGAGAAAACTGAGATTTCTGGAACTTTTGTGGACTTAGGATTTTCAGGGTATCCAGAATATTAGATAATTTAATAAACTATTTTTTTTCTTTTTACATGTTTTTGCAATTACTACTTTTATAATAATAATTAAAAAGCGGTATCTTTTTAAAATAGCTATTTAATTAACAGCTTAAAACATTTTAAGTACTGCATTTTCCATATACATTACATGCAATGGTTTTCTAGTAGTGTAAAGAGAGAAAATCATTATCATTGGTAACTTAAATAAGGGAAATTAATCAGGTAAAAGTCAAGGAATTTTTTTCCACAACTCTTGTCGCCACTCTGATGGAAAGTGGTAATTCTATAACTATAAATAATCATATTATGTTATGTATTTGTAAATAATTGATGAGGTATTTGATGCACTATAGTGTTTCAGCAGCGATCCACACTGAAACACAGTATAATGCAGCTAATTTTATAGTAATAAACTGAAAAAATTGCTAATTTTACAATAATAAACTAAAATTGCTAATTATAGAGTAAGAAACTAAAATTGCTAATTTTACAGTAATAAACTGTAAAACTACTAATTTTATAGTTTATTACAGTGCATTTTACAGTTTTAAGCTAGACTATATTATACTGTTGCTTTTACAGTAGAATACAGATAAATTTTACGGCAATAAACTAAAATTGCTAACTTTACAGTAAGAAATTGTAAAATTGCTAGTTTTACAGTTTATTACTGTGCATTTTACAATTTTAAAGGAACCTCGGCTGCCAGTTTTTTTACTGTAAAACAACAATTCATTTTTTGTAGAGCAACAGTGAATTTATTTTTGTTCCTGATGTTTGTTTCTTACCTTAAAGCCCCAGTCAAGGTCCTTGCTGCTCTCATGATTGCCGTTTGAAGTATGGGGTTCTTTGTAGGGAAGACAATGGCTGCAGAACAGCAAGCTATTGCGAATATCCTTTAGTTGTTTCCAATAAACATTTTGTCTCAGAGTACTAAAGTTTTTAAAATGTAATTAATTCTGTTTCTGACTTTGGACTTGATTTTGCTACAGATATTCTGCCCTAATTTAATAGTTTATTGTATACTTTTAACAGTAATTTTTTTTAATAATGTAAATATATGTTTTCTTTTTCACCTAATAAGTCCTTATAATTCCTTTTGGGCTACATTTAATGCTTTCAGATCTTGTATTTGGTTGTTTTTCTTCTCTTTTATCACATTTGATTTCCGTTTTAATGCATTTTCTGCACAGTAAAGTTGTTTATGTATTATATTTATAATTCCATTCAGTTTTCTTAACTATTTCACTGGAAAAGGGCCTCTTTGTCCTCCGTCCACAAAGAAGCCCAACAAAACGGTGTGCAGCGAAGAATTTGTGTGCTACAATGGCGTAAGTAAATTTTTAAATATGTCATGCTAAATTTTAAGCAAATAAAAATAAAAGATTTTTTTTTAATTCTTGTGTTTTCATTGAAGTGGTGAAAAAAAAATTTCTATGTCTGCGTAACTTAGATTAGGTGTTCTCAACTTGTATGCCCCGCCCCCCAAGGGGATGTAGAGCAATTTCAAGAGAGGCCTGAATGCTTTTTAAAAAATAAAATGAAAAAGGGAAACAAAAGTTTGTTCATTTTTTTTTTTTTTTTGTGGTAAGTAGCACAAGTTCACTTCACATCAGTGTTCAAAAGGGGGTGCAGAGTTTGAAAGGTTGAGAACCTTTAATTCAAATGATCATGTGCTAGTCATTCAAAAAAAAAAAAAAAAAAATGTTTCTTACTTCTTTCTATTCTTTTTACAAGACTAGTAGATTTAAAAATGAGTTTGTGTCTGAGTTTAAATTTTATATTTCTTAGCATGTATGTGTGTGTAATTTCTGGACAACTGTGAATTACTGCAAGTGTCTATTTACTTCTACAATATTAAATTTTTAACTATTTTATTCTTTATGCTAACATCCTGTAAGCTGACTAGTTCACAGTGTATATGCATCTACAAGACCATTTTCAAAGGTCGTTAAATTGAAAACAAAATCAAACAAAGTTAGATTCATAAAAATTCCGCATTTTGACACTACTAAATAAAAAGCGTGTCTATTTGCTTTCATTAATAAAAATGGATCTCTTATTGGATGATAATTTAAAAGTATGCAATGTGTCTTCATATTTATGCAACATCCAATTTCATTCCATTTCTGTATTTTTAGTTGAGATTTTTTTAATTCCCTGTATTTTCAGTCCTTTTATTTTATTTATTTATTTATTTTATGCTTGCCTTTTTTATGCATTTATATGAATATATTTTTATTTATTGATTTACTAAACTATTATTAGAAAACATCAGCATCTTTACAGGTGAAAAACATTTCCTGGGTTGGAAGAAAAAGGTTTTCTTCCAAAAATATATTCCAGTTAAAATTAAGTTTTAACTGACCAAATTCATAGAAAAATTTTTAAGTAATTTTTCTAGTAAATTTTAATAAGGACTTTAATTCAATAAACTAAATAATTTACTATAAAAAAGTGTCAAAAGTTTACTTTCATGGTATTGATATTAAAGATTTGTTGCTTTAAAGTTTAGTTTGAATTTACAAATCTTTCAGGAATGTACTGGCTCAATATGTATGGCTTATGGACTGGAGTCATGCCAGTGTATTAGAAGTTACCATGACCCTTTAATTCGTTCTTGTGAATTATGCTGCAAAATTCCTGGGGATGAACTTAGTTGCAAGTAAGAAAAATTTCTTTCTGAAAGCTATTTGCCAGGTTTTGACTAATTCAGTAAATGTATGTAAATGTTCTTGATGATGAATTTTTAATACCTAATGATTTTAATTAACTGTTCTGTGTATTCCTTTTTTTATAAAACTCGAACCTATATGATGCCTTTGCCTTTCTTTTTATGTTATAAATGTCTATAACCATTCATAAAAAAATAAGTAAATAAATAAAGCTTATAAACTGTAAAAAATGAATGTTGTGTTTACAGTATAATACAGCTAATTTTATAGTAATAAACTGTAAAAATGGCTAATTTTACAGTAATAAACTGTGAAACTGCTAATTTTACAGTTTATTACCATGCGTTTTGCAGTTTAAACTGGAACCTCTGCTGCCAGTGTTATACTGTTGTTTTTACAGTATAATACAGCTAAATTTTACGGCAACAAACTGTAAAACTGCTAACTTTACTGTAAAAAACTAAAATCGCTTGCTTTGCAGTTCATTACTGTGCATTTTACAGTTTTACATTGGAATCTCGGCTGCCAGTATTATACTGTAAAAACAACAGTTGATTTTTTGCAGTATAGGTACAGTACAGATTCTGGATTGATCAGTTCCAAAAAAAAAAATCTTCATTCAATGAATCTTTTTTTTTTTTTTAATCTACTTCTGAAGTGAGTTTTGAAATTTATTCTTGAAAAGAGTCTGTAAAACAGTTTGATTTATGCATATTAAATTGTATTTATTTCGTGGCACTTTTATTTTTTTGAAAAAGAACTTTAAGGACCCTGCTCCACATGGACGTAAAGCAGAAAAAAAAAAGCAGAAACGTAAAATGGATTAAATGGTGGTCCTATGGAAAGTACCCGGATTTTCGGTTTCTACCTTCGGTTTCAGTCGCGTTTTCCGCTGATGTGGAGCAAGGCCCTAAGAGTAATTCTTTCAGAGCTCAACTTGTTTTTTTAAATATTTAGAAATTGTTGAGATTTTAATCATACGATGTATTTCTGAAAAAGCCTGCCAAATTGTCTAGTAGTCAGAAAGGTCTGATCTGGATAGAGAGGTCCAGGGCTTGAATACTGGCTCGGACGTGGAAGTACTTTCTCTGTCCTTGTCCTTTCTTTGTGTGAATGTGTTGTACTGTGAATGGTTACCTACCCTATAGACTGGTCTCTATCACAGGTGTGTACTGTGGAAGTTGGACTTTCCACCAAATTACGGTTCAGTTAAAAAAGTGATGCAGCACAGCTCAAATTGCCAGCCGAGCTGGAACAAGACAACAACAACGCCAACTTCTCTGAAAATAAATAAAATAATATTTATTTTTCCAATCACTACACTGTAAAAAATGAACTATCGTTTGTACAATACTTGTAGCCAAGGTTCCAATTTAAAAATATAAAATGCACAGTATTAAACTGTAAAACTAGAAATTTTAGTTTCCTACTGTAAAGTTAGCAATTTTACAGTTTATTTCCGTAAAATTTAGCTGTATTATACTGTAAAAACAACAGTATTGGCAGCAAAGGTTCCAGTTTAAAACTGTAAGATTCACGATAATAAACTTTTAAATTAGCAATTTTACAGTTTATTACTGTAAAATTAGCAATTTTACAGTTTAGTGCTGTAAAAGTAGTAATTTTACAGTTTATTACTGAAGAAATTAGCAACTTTTACAGTTTATTACCATAAAATTATACTGTAAAAACGTATTATGGGCAATTCCACGTCAAATCAATCAAAAAAAATAAGTTTTTGACCCGACCATCTCCGATTTTCACAAAATTTGGTATGAAGGACACATATGGCAAGATAAGTAATTCTGCAAATTTTTAGATTTTTATTGTAAAAATTGTACGAAATGCAGGGCTGTAAAAAAGCGTAAAAAGTGCGAAAAAAGCAAAAAGTTGTCACATTCCAATGACCGTAACTTTTTTTCTAATTACAGCAGAATAAAAACTTAAATGCCGTTGCAAAGCTGAAGAATGGAGCTTTCTTTTGATATATTACATGACTTTATTGCGATAGGTTAAGGTTTCAAGGTCATTCACCGTGACTTTTGACCTTGAATATCTCAAAACACGCCCCCTTAGAATTTCTTCAAAAAAATATATTTTATAGCTCCAACACTATACTTCCACTATACCAAAACTTAGGCTGGCACCGCAATGGCAAGGTACTCAAAAAAAATCAGGAATGTTTACATGTTTTACATTAGGAACTCCGTATGTCAAGTCAGTCATTTTCTCGACATCACCATTTTCGATTTTAATGAAATTTGGTGTGAAGGACACATACAGCAAGATAAGTAATCCTGCAAATTTCTTTATTTGTATTGTAGAAATTGCGCAAAATACATTACTGTAAAAAAACGTTAAAAAGTGCAAAAAACACGAAAACTTGTAACATGCAAATGCTTGTAACTTCTCTTCTAATTACAGTAGAATAAACGTTCAAAAACCAATGTAAAGCAAAAGAATAAAGCTTTCTATTGATATACTACATCACTTTTTTAAAGAAAGGTTAAGGTTGAACATCTTAAAAGACACTACCTTAGAATTTCTTGGGAGAAAAAGTATTTTATAGCTCTAACACTATTCTTCCACTGAACCAAAACTTAAGCTGGCACCACAATAAAAAAGTACTATTAAGACAGTTTACATATTTTTCTTAAATGTTTTACATTACTTCTCTGCTACAAAAATTTTTTTATGTGTTATTCCTGAAATATGTATATTTTCACAAATGAACAGGTTTCTCAAATAAGGACTAGAATGTAAAAACAATTTTATTTGATAAACATAATTTTTATCTGTAATTAGTAACAAATCTTGGAAATCAAAAACTGCAAGTTTTAGCCAATGACAATTACGATAACAACGATCAAAACAAAGATGTACTCAAACTCAAGTGAATACAAGGTTGAAACAGTTTTATTAAATCCAATAGAACTGGATATAGAGGATATTCACGGCTATGTTGTAGTGGTGCATGATAAGCATTGGTGGACTGGCTGTGTTTTGGATGTGAATATTCTTACAGAAAAAGTCAAAGTAAGTTTTTTGCACCTACATGGACTATCTGAGTCATTCTCGTACCCACAGAAGCCAGATATTTTGGAAATGGACAAAACATCAGTAGTTGCAAAGGTTGACCTACAAACTGAAAGTGGTCTGACATATACTATCGAGCAAAGAGAAATGGAGATAGTCACCGAAAAGATGGCCTCACTTTCTTGAGGTCTGAAATGTTATTAACTTTCTAAACTTAACTTTCTTAACTTTCTATTAACTAACTAAGTGCTCCAGTATGTGTAGGTATGAAAAATATTTTCAAAGGTGACACAATATCAGCCAGTAAGATGTGGAAAGCTTAAAATTATCAAATAATATCTGCAGAACTGTAAGCAGGATGTATATACCTGTTAACTGTACAATGCCTATCCACTGTGGAGCCAGGCCTTGCTTCTTTTTCTTTTTCGAGGGATTACATTAAAGTCTTGTAATTAGAATTTCTGGTGAGTAATGTAATGATAAAACTACTTTTTTTCTCAAAATAATTCGAGGCTACTTAATTAGTTGTTATAGAGCTTTAACAGATAATTTTATTAATGTTGGAGCAGAATTTCTAACATTGGTTGTTAAAAAAAACTGCCTCTATACGGAAAGCTTTGTCGTTGGCTAAAACTTACAGTTTTTGATTTTAAAGATTTGTTACTAATTACAGATAAAATTGTTTATCAAATAAAATTGGTTTTACATTCTAGTCCTTATTTAAGAAACCTGTTCATTTGTGAAAATACACATATCCCAGGAATAACACATAAAAAAATTATAATAGGAGAGAAGTAATGTAAAACATTTAGGAAAAATATGTAAACTGTCTTAATTGTGCTTTTTTATTGTGGTGCCAGCTTAAGTTTTGGTTCAGTGGAAGAATAGTGTTAGAGCTATAAAATACTTTTTCTCCAAAGAAATTCTAAGGTGGTGTCTTTTAAGATGTTCAACCTTAACCTTTCTTTAAAAAAGTGATGTAGTATATCAATAGAAAGCTTTATTCTTTTGCTTTACATTGGTTTTTAAACGTTTATTCTACTGTAATTAGAAGAGAAGTTACAAGCATTTGCATGTTACAAGTTTTCGTGTTTTTTGCAGTTTTTAACGTTTTTTTACAGTAATGTATTTTTCGCAATTTCTACAATACAAATAAAGAAATTTGTAGAATTACTTATCTTGCTGTATGTGTCCTTCACACCAAATTTCATTAAAATCGAAAATGGTGATGTCGAGAAAATGACTGACTTGACATACGGAGTTCCTAATGTAAAACATGTAAACATTCCTTATTTTTTTTGAGTACCTTGCCATTGCGGTGCCAGCCTAAGTTTTGGTATAGTGGAAGTATAGTGTTGGAGCTATAAAATATATTTTTTTGAAGAAATTCTAAGGGGGCGTGTTTTGAGATATTCAAGGTCAAAAGTCACGGTGAATGACCTTGAAACCTTAACCTGTCGCAATTAAGTCATGTAATATATCAAAAGAAAGCTCCATTCTTCAGCTTTGCAACGGCATTTAAGTTTTTATTCTGCTGTAATTAGAAAAAAAGTTACGGTCATTGGAATGTGACAACTTTTTGCTTTTTTCGCACTTTTTACGCTTTTTTACAGCCCTGCATTTCGTACAATTTTTACAATAAAAATCTAAAAATTTGCAGAATTACTTATCTTGCCATATGTGTCCTTCATACCAAATTTCTTGAAAATCGGAGATGGTCGGGTCAAGAAGGTGATTGATCTGACGTGGAATTGCCCTTATACTGTACCGTATTATACTGTAAAAACAACATTCATTTTTTACAGTATAACTAAAAATGAGGATGTGAGTCTGTTGGGGTAAAAAATAACAGAATTTCAATATTTCCACTTTAGAACCTTCCCTTTCTCGAGGATAAATCCCTAACAGCATCATCTCATCGGCCGATGATCGGCTATTCATCGAAACCCGATGAAATTCTCATCGACCGATGATCCAATATGTCTCATCGGCCAAACAGAATCCGAGCAGCAAAATCCGATGAGTTTTGCTCGAAATACGATGAGATTTGGAGCAATTTACGAGCAGAACAGTCCCGTGCCGATGAATTTCATCGGGAAAGTTGATCGGAAGGATATCGTTTTCCGATGGAATATAGCTCGGCCTTTTTTCATCGGGAAAGTTGATCGGAAGGATATCGCTTTCCGATGAAAAGTAGCTCATTGAAAACCGTGCTCGGATACTGATCGAAACGATGTCATCGTGCGTTACGGGATCAGTTTACGAGGAGTTGGATGATCGGCCGAGCAAAATCCGATGAGTTGATGCTACTTGGGATTGAGATTACTTTGAAAATAGTTTAGTTGTTGTTGTTTTTTTCTACCAATGCTTTTATCAAAAAATTTAGGCATTCCACCTTTTCCTAACTTTCAGCATGTTACAAGAATAAATCATGATAAATTTTCTTTCAATTTTAATTTCAAAACGTTAGATTAATGAAAACAAGTTAAAGAAATCTGTGGTTCTAAAAGTACAAAGTTGCATAACAGTGAAGGATATTATTTTATCAAATCAGGAAGGATCTTTAATATCGGTATTGAATTTAATTTTGTTTTGCAAATGAATTCATCACACTATTTCTCCGTTTGTTATTATATTTTCTTAAAACATAAGTAAATCAGATCAGATCCCTGAACTAGTGCTTGAAACATCATTCTTTTCAGGTCATCTTTTGAGTGGAATCTGCCACCGTATGATGTACCAGATTTATATGCTAAACCTGGTGCCCCATGTGATAACTATAATGGTTACTGTGATGTGCATCAGTCATGCAGAGAAGTATGTGATTTGAGTATTGTTATTATTACAGCCATTCAGGGTAGCTTTAAGCCACAACTTCTTCATTTTTAACTGCCTCACTCATATTTTTATAGTTTTATTGTATTTTGTTGATATGAAACGGAAGAATCCAAGCAATTGAAGGGGTAAGTGGATAAAGGTGATATGGGACAATTTTTTAAACTTCTAGAAAAAGCTTTCAAAAAAATTGTGTGTGTGTGTGTTTTTTTTAATGGATTTTTCGTAACGAGTAAAACGGGGTCACATTCTTAGTTACCAACCATTTCTGTGACTAAGGGGACATGATCTGATGGACTTATCACCTTCATCCATTTAAAAAAGTAAGCTTGAAAAATTATCACATATCACCTTTATCCACTTGCCCATTCAATTGTGTGGTTATAGGGTTTATATGCACCCATACAAGTTTTTATAAGTCCTTACTTTATACCCTTACCATGTTTAGTCTTAAAAGTGCTTACAGATCCTTATTTTGGTGCCCCGAGTCTTTGAAAGTCATTATTTTAACTCTGCGGTTGCTCCAAAAAATCAGATTTTCATTATTCTAATAGAGCACTAGTGATACACCTCATCACCCTATATGTAGAGGCCAAGCAACTGTTTTTTAGCAAACTTTCTTCCTTTAGAAATGTCCCACCTGAAGGGCAAGCAGAGGCGTATTTGGACGTGAGGCCGCCCTGGGCTTTTGAAACTGGCCGCCCCCCCCCCCTTGAGGTGTTGAATTTCAGAGTTGTAAAAAAAAAAAAAAAAAAAAAAAAAAAAAAAAAAACTTTTTATTTACTTGACATAAACTGTATTTTCAAGGTAAACCGTGCAAAACCTGGCCACACAGCTAGTTAAACATGAAATTGGTTGGTTGTTAACAACCGGCCAATTTGTAAAAACTCGTCTTTTGCGAATCTCAACTTTTACTATACAAATCTACTCTTATATTATTATAAATCAACATTTTTAGTACTTAATTACATTAAGAACTTTCTTTCGAAATTTAAAACAGTTTTTGAAATGAATAATCTTCACATATTTGTTTCAAAAATAGTTTTAAAAATTTTAAAAACTTGTTTAAAGATTTAAATGAAAAAAAAAAATGTTACTAGACCTTATCAACAATTTGCAATTGGAATAAAGTAAACGAATAACGAAATAACAATAATATTATCGCCGTTAGCAAGCACTGTATTAAATAAACCGTAAGGACCCGTTTATTACGAGCACTCTGATTTAACGAGAAACATGTTACGGTCCCTTCATGCTCGTTATAAGCGAGTTCGACTGTAGTACCAAAGGCAACTGAAAATAGTAACTCAGATCAGTGAAATTTTGCACATATACTTAATAACATGAGGCAACTTTTTCACACTGTTGGAAATTTGAGATTAAAAAAAAAAAGCTAAAAACGTTGGTGAGAACGTATCAAAGGATTTCAATTACTGAGATGATAAATTTCGTGGTACACTACATGACCTCATATTAAGCTGAATTTCGCGAGCCAGAGTACATGTAACCTTTAAATGCAATTAAATTGTGCTAGATAACACAGGAAAACACGCAAAAAAGAAAAAAAAAAAAAAAAAAGGAGAGTAGGGAGTAATTTTGAAAGCCTTGCTTTACATCCTTTTTCCAGTTTAAAAAAATTAATTCATTAATTTAAAA
>JAXGGA010007399.1:0-35000 GCA_038373865.1 Uloborus plumipes
TAAGACGTCTTAGCCTACTTGGCGAATTAGAGGAGATCGCTGACTGCTTGCCAGCTCTTATTGGCTCCGCCCGTAGTGACGTTCAGTGTCAAGTTAAATTGCATTCCAGTATAGTAGACATTTTCTCAAAATTGTAAGATTCAGTCCAGCTCTCCTTAAAGCATGTAAATAAGCCCAATTTAGGAAATAGGACTTTTTTACGAATTTAGTACTTTTCCCACGTTTGTTTGGGATGTTGAGGAAAGTAACAAGTTTTTGTTAAAGCCAGGGAAGATTGTATTTAATAGACTGGTTACAGCTTCCAGACAAACTTGATGCTTTCTGGTTACACAAAGCCTATTGTATGTAATATTTGTCTCAATAAACTACTTCAGGATTAAAATATGTTACTCTAGACAGTCTAGAGTTGTTTAGTCAAGGATTCATCACAAAAAAAGAAAGCTATTCCATTGCAGTGCAATTGCAAATGCCAATAATTCCTAATAATTTATTTTTAAAAAGTAATTTCCGATATTGTCAGAGAATAGTTTACAACTAAAATTTAAAACAATGAAAGATAAATTAGTAATAATATAAGCCTGTTTACAGTTAGTAATTAACCCTCTAAGTGGCCGCGACGTAAAATTCCGCTTTTAGATATTTTACTGGGGGAATTCACCGTCCCGAATTTTGGAAAATAGCACCAATAAAATTAGGAACTTAATTATTCAGCTCAAGTAGATTTAAAAATGTTTAAGTTAATTACTTGGAGGGATAAAACAAATTATTAAAAAAACAAAGTCCCAAAGTAAAATACATGGCGCTTAAAACTAGTATTTTTATGACACGCATGCTTGGCAAAATAAAAAAATAAACTTTAACTATAATTCCTATAACAAATGAAGTATAAATATTTTTTTAACTTTATTTTTTAAAAGTAAAAAAGTGTTATCTCTTGTAATCTGCAGTCTTTTTTTCAACTACCCTTTTTTTTTGCCAAAGTGTAAGAAAAAATACAAAGAAAATAGTTAATGCCATTTTAAATTAATTTCCACTTTTATAATTATGCATTTTAATTCGCTAGAATGATTTAAAGAAAAACTTCTTTTGTTACTGTAACAAAAACAGCTTTATTGTTTTTATGTTAACATTTATTTTAATCCGCTTATGTTTTTGCGGTTTGCTTCGCTTAAAATCTACAAAAATAGTTCCTTTTCATCCTCCATAAAAACACCATAGATATTTTTCCCATTGTCCTGAGACTTCTATTTACTTCACTTCATTTCCTTAATCCCTCTCACAATATGCCCAGGATCATCCTCACTCAGGATATTGCAAGAGCACCCAGGTGGCTAGAAAGCCGACGCTCATAATCCCCATGCCCGACGAAAATTCCCTAATTACAGGGAAAAAACGCCGCCCGTTTCAAATTGAATAGGGAAAATAATTCCTATCCCATGGGTCTTATAAAACGGGGTATCGCCAAGAATTATTGCACCCTCCCAGTACCTAATTATGGCGTTCCATTTACGGCATCCACCCCACGTCGTCTGGGGGGCTGCCTCCCCTCCTTTGCCCCCAAAGGCGCTATAAAATTGGCACTGCGTTATTTTCTAGAGTGGCGCGCATTAGTATTAAGTCTTATTGATATATGGACCGAGGCAATGGTATGGGATCTTTTGTCATATTTATTTGTTTGTAATGTTTTGACATACATCATTCTCTATGGATACGCGGAACAAGATGCCGTATATCACACTCTGGACGGCTCCGCAGTTGATGCATTAGGGATCTAATGCCAATTGATGCATTAGTATGGAAGCTGTGCGATCTATTAGATGGTGTGAGTTATTCATGTTAAATTATTGCCAAGAATGTTTATGGTGGCATTGATTTGTTGCTTTTTTCATGGAATTGGCCACTCCTCCCCCTTACTTACCCTCATGTGTAAGTAATATTTCGCGCCGCGGTGGGCAAAATGGTATATTAGCTCCTTTTTTTGGCAATCACAATAGCTTGTTGCTTTCAGTTGACCATCGATGATGTTCCTTTGATTTGAGATTTCCATGACAACGGGAAAACGTCTAGCTGGCTGCTTTTTATGTTGATTTAGATAACTTAATGTTCGTCATCAAATCTGCATATCGACTGCGGTTTGTATTCTTTATTTTTTTGTTACTCATCTACTGTCTGTCCATGAAAACCGCGCCTAGCACTCGCGAATAGTACCACTTAAAAAGAGGTAGATGGGTTGTGGATGATAACTTTCCGAAGTTTTCAATTTAAAATTTGTATTTGCTATATCCTTTTGACATATTCAACTAAACTATGCATTTGAAATTAGCATCGTTCCACGTTGTTTGATACGGTTCAAAATGCTTTTCATTACTCTTCCCCTTATTGCTATCTTGCCTAACGACACTATTTTGGTAAGATCGAAGTCCTGATGCATGCTTAAATGCTTGGAAGGTTTTACCTAAGATCAGACATTATTTATTTTTATTTTTTTTATATTCTTTTTATTTTTATTTCAATTTTATATATATATATTTTTTAATTTATTTATTTATTTATTTTGCTAAGGTAAGCAGATTTTACTGTAAAAAGTGCGTATTTTGGGTGAAACTAATTTTTTGTTGCCGTACATTAAGCTTACAAGTGCTGTATATTAAGAGCCAGTAATAGAACTGCCCTATGAGATGGCGACTTATCATCCCAAAAATCTCCTTGCTGAGCCAACTCTGAGCCTAGCTTCACAAAAAGAAGGTGACCTGCGCGCGTGGAGAGTATCAGTATAATTCAACCGCGACGAGATGGCCGGTGTCAATCAAATGAGAAAACGAGTCCATTCCTTAAAATAGGTAGAATTTCTATCCATTCAAATTCCCCCATCAATTGTGAATCCCATTCCTCAATTTTCATCTGCGTATCACTCCTTCCTAAAAATGGACAATCCTAAAAAAAGGAGGAGTCATAGGCCATCTCTGCGAAGTTGAATTATACTCTGGAAGTCGGAGTACGTTTCCATCTATTTTTTTTCCTTCGGTTTCAAAAGAATCACGGATAATCAGTAGGGTGGAGCGAAAAAAATGAATTTTTGATTTTCGTAAACGGGTACCTTTTATTTACTGTGAATGAGGATGAGTAACAATTCTGTAAAATATTTCACTTTTACGACGTCATCTTTAGTCTGCGCATTTGACCTAAAATTTTGAAATTTTTGATTTTTTTTGAATTTTTCAAATTTTTTAAAAAAATATTGCAAATGATAAAACTGGTGACGGGTGGTTATTAAATGGAAGAAAAAGGTTTGAAATATACAGAGAATTTTTTTAAATCATTTTAGAATATTATTTCAGTTCGTGCATTGCGCTCAAAATTCATCAAATTTCCCAAAATTTCTGATATTTTCAACATTTTTTAACTCAGTATTTCCTCTCAATATTCACTTGAAGTGTCTTCAAACTTGTTTTTATTCATTTTGTTATTACTTTGAACCCTGCAACTCTTCGCTAGCTCATGTGGAACTACCCAGGACTCACTACGAGGAGGTGACGGCACTTCTAGTCTTACACGTGAACCCTTCCTTCCAACCAATGCAAGCACGTATTTACATTTCTTAGATACGTCTTTCATAGTTAAATTGTTCCTTTGTGTCGTAAATTGATCAAATATTTCTGTCAGATATCCTCGTTTTTACTAAACTTTTTCTTTTCCTGTGATTACATACCAATTTTGAAGAGCTTGTGACCTATTTGACAGCTCTTTCAACTGATTGAGTCTTGAATGGCAGTTCAAAAAGAGCGCATTCAGAAATATTTAAATTCTCAGCTTCCATAATCTTTGTAAATATTGTGTCGTTAAATTACCTGTAAAAGGTAGCTTTGTAATTTCCACATCATTGCAAGAAATTATATCGATGTATACTGACTTTTGATTTATGTATGTAATGTATGAAAATAGATTTTTGTCTATTTTTTGGGATCTGAAGCGTTCTCATTTTTTGCTTGTTTGTTTTCTAGATTGAACGTTTATAATACGATTTAAAACAAGTTTATTTATATGCTCTCTCTTATCAACTAATCAGATTACTTCCCGACGTTGCCCGGGTGCTTATTAATATAACATGGCTCTAAAAAATATTTGAATGAATTCTATCCACATGGGAATATAAAAATTTATTTCATGCTAAAAAGAAATAGTTGAGCCTTAAATGGATAATTCATTGTTGATCGTAATCTTTGTAGGAAAATACTCCTATTTAAATGTGTTACATTTTATCAATTTGTGTGCTTAAAGTCTATTACTCTATCTATTCAAAATTATAAGAAAATGGCCATTTTGAGACAAAGATTTGAATTTTGGGCTTTTTGGATTTTTTTTTAAATTTCAAAACCCCTGCCTACGTGAATTCTAATGCATCAGGGATCCTCTGTGCCAAGTTTGTTGAAAATCCGACGAAAACTGGATTTGTATAAGGAACAAACATACATACATTTGATAACAGCATATTTCTTGGGTGCAAAGTATACATTGTTTTGAATAGATGTGAATACAATTTTCTGCTTTTTCCCGGAGAGATAATCTTTAAAATCTCACACAAATTCATAGCAAAATTAGTAACGTCTGTACTTCATCCTCAAAGAGCAAGGACACTTTTACCCGCGAAAGTTATGAACTCTTTTAAAAATAATAGTCTAAAGATTGTTTGCTGTAGTCAACATCTGACTTGGGAAAGCTGTCTTGGACTTCTGTTTCACATTTTTTTTGGATATTTTTCCAGTCAAAACTACCTTGCTCATCTCATGAAGTTACTGTTGCTCAGTACTTGAACCATTTTTATTGTCAAAATCAATCTGATCAATGACAAATTCTATAGGTTCATATTGAACTGATTTGAAAGTATGACATGTTTAGCTTCGTCTAACAGGCCCGAAAATTACTTTGGTCCACTAGTAGGTCGATCTAGCTTTTTCAAAAAATGCAGCAAATTAAGTTCATTCAAATGTAATTGGCAAATGTTCCATTACAGAGGTCTACCAAGTTTTTCCTCCAGTTTCCGTATTACACCTTTATTTTCCTGTCTCTGTAGTGCATCCATCAAAACCAATGCAAGCAATTTCCTACTCAAAGAAACAACTTATTGTTTCTGACTTGTCTAAGAAATGTAAATGTGTGCTCTCATCGGTTGGAAGCAAGGGGAGCGCGAGTGGCATCCAAAGTACGGCCACTTCCTCGTGGTGAGTCCTGGGTAATTTCAATGAGCAAGCATAGAGTTGAGCAGTTCAAAGAAACAACAAAATGATTAAGAAAATGTTTTGAAGGCACTTTTAGGTAAATATTGAGCGGAAATATTAAATTATAAAATTTCTGCTAATATTGAAAATATCGGAAATTTCTGAAAATTTGATGAACTTTGGGCCTAATGCGCAGACTGAAATTATAATCTGAAATGATTTTTTAAAATTTCTTGCATATTTCAAACCTTTTTCTTCCATTTAATAACCACCCGTCACTAGTTTTATCATTTGCAATATTTTTTTAAAAAAATTGAAAAATCTAAAAAAAATCTAAAATTTCAAAACTTTAGGCCAAATGCGCAGACTAAAGATGACGTCGCAAAAGTGAAATATTTTACAGAATTGTTTCTTTTCCTCATTCACAGTAAATGAAAAGTACCCGTTTACGAAAATCAAAAATTCATTTTTTTCGCTCCACCATAATAATCAGTAATTCGAGTGGTTGGAGTTCGGATATTTGGAATTCTGTCGCTTTTAACTTAAGCAGGGCAATTCCACGAAAATATCAACCTGAGCATAAAAATTTCAATGTTAGCAAAAGTCCAAGTAATATATATTATTTGAAAGCTTGAATTATGTATTTTAATACTGCTCCACGTTGAATTTTAAATTCGAAACTGTTTTATTGAAAATAGGCCATAACCGATGTTTATCTTATCTCCAAAATTTTGTTTGATAATTTGGTATATAGAGTAATCACACAATGTTTTTCTCAAAACATTTTCTAATTAAAAAAAAAGTTAAGTGTTGTTGTTATACACATTATGAAGTTTCTTATTACAATCTCGTTTTTCGAAATGTTTTTATTGTGCTTCGTTTTGAAACAATTTTAAATTCAGTTTATAAATGTCAGTCAGTTACCATAGAAAAGCAATTTTTTCAACTGAGCATGAACATTTTTGGTTTAAACTAACAAAAGTTCTAACTCTCTGCTTGCAATAAGAGCATTTAAAAACTGAATTAATGGAATTTGAAGTTTTCATCGGGAACACAGAAAATTCCAAGAAAACTGACTGATTGACATTTTATTTCATTTTAATACAACTACAAGGTACTTAATTAAACACCACTTAAATATTCCTCTTCTAAAAATGAACATAAAACAACTCAACTCGAGTGTTTTAAGCATTGTAACTCAATGGTCCAGTGATGACAAGGACTAAATAAAGGCATCAAATCCGCGAAAAATAAACAGCTTAAAATGAAGGTAATAAATATCAGAAACCCAAAAAAGCAATTGAGTAATCAATGCCTTCATGTTCTGTAGTTCCACCTCATATTTTTCAGCAATTTTGTCATAAACACTTGGTGTTTTGAATGTAAAACATTTAAGCTGAAAAAATATTCCTCGTTTTTACTCAAAACAAGGCATAGCGTTTTTAAGAAATGGATTTGGCGAGCTTTAAAACAATCAATATTATTAACAATATCAAGGGAAATAAACATTTTGCTGTAATCAGTTAAGTTCTTCATAGATGGCGCTATGGAAATCGCATTTCGGTTTGTAGGGTTAGTTTAGTTTGGTTGCTTCTGCCATCTATTAACAACTTAGGCAACTTCTAAAAGATTTGCTACTTCGCTAATGACACTAGTACCAAGTTTTTCATTCTTTGAAAACGTTTTGTATTTTTAAGTAGCTGTCTTTACGTATTAAAACAAAGAAATAATGAAGTAGTATAGAGCAGAGGAATTGGAATGAAATGAATTCATTCCATTTTATACCAATTATTTGCTTTATTTAGCTACCAGTTTTTTTTTATGGTTTACTGTTTATATATAATCTTTTATGTAATATACTCTCCGTGAGCAGCAAATGTAGTTTACTCTAAGTAAAAGTCAGTTTCACACTGAGCAAAACGGAATAATAATCGTCATTTTTCTATTACTCTGCTAATCACCAAAATGAGTATAAAAATCTCAATGCTCTCGATATAAAGAGCAATATACATGTAAAACCAGAATAACCGAGTTGGCGGTCTTTCTCATTTGCATTATATATATGTTTTGCTACACATGATGAATTTGACCGAATCTGCCATACGAAAAGGGGAGACAGAGCAGTACAAATGGAACTTTGAACTATACATTATCGTGTCTTATTCTTAACCGGAACTGAGTTGTGAAAGATTTAAGAAAAATGAGTGAAAGAGCAAATTTCTGAGAAAAAGACCGATTTCTGAAATTTCTACAAGATCTTCGCACAAAATAAAGACATATTTCGAAAAAACAGATTAAATCGTACAAAATGACATGTTTTCCATTAAGATAGTGGCACTTTACAGCAGGCTACAAGCTTTGAAACATTGAAAACAATCAGAATCAAAATTGCACCTACGTTTTTATTCGACATTTTTAAAAACAACCGTATGAGCTATACCCGGTCAAATTTACTAAAAACTGCCCATTTCACTAGCTTTAAGATGTACAACAGAAAATCATATTTCACTTTAAGTTCAGCAGAAATGCAGTCTTTTGTTTGAAATGGTATGAAAATCAGCATTTGTCGGATTAGGGAAACTAGAGAAGAGCTACTAAAAAGCCTATCATAGATGGAAGTGCTGAGTAAAAATTCAATCATCAATAATATTGAAACTTTTTTACAGAGCAATAAAAGAGGAATATAAAAAAACACAAGCTATTCTTGTCAAACAGGAAGACATGAGCTCTCAAGAAAAAAAATAATTAAAAATGAGATTTAATGACACTTGTGCGTTATTTTAATGCAATTAGAAAGCATTATGATCTACAGTTAATACGGCAAATGTGCTCAGCGTTTTAAACTCATCTCAAAAAAAAGAAAGAAAAATATGTTAAGTGACTGCAAAAGCTGTATAATCCATGATCCGAAACTCCTATGGAAACAAAACTTATAAGTAGAAGTAACGTAACAATTGTATTTTCATTGCTTACTTTTTTTTTGTGTGCACTATATAAAGGTTTTACCGTATAATTTAGAACATTAGCATAAGTGCAATTTCAAAATTTCAGAAATGTCAGTCAGTTACCGAAGTGTCAGTCAGGTACCCAGCTGTTATAATTTCTGTAATTCTCTGCCGCAGCATTATTTTTGAGCTCAAACGCCATATGCCGAAAGGTTATTCATTGTTTTTAGATCCTGATTTAAATTAAAATTTTGATCCAGATTTCAATAAAAACTTCATATTACTTTCAAAAAGATCTCCTGTTGAATCAGTACGACTTTTTTCACGCAGGTTGCATTCCTGTCAGTCAGTTACCGCACTTTTCTAAAATCATCCAAAATGTATTTTGAAAATTCAATTATACCATGAAATTTAGCTTAAAAAGTGCAGTAAGCCAGGGGGAGTTAAGTTCTAAATAAATGTCTATTTTATGTTTTATGTTTCAAAACACTTATTGTTTTGCTTTGTGAATGTCAGTCAGTTATCCATGAAATTGCCCAGCAAAGTTAAAAGGGTGTTCTATATTTGCTCTTTTCACTGTTTTTGCAAATAATTGAACTAGCGTTGGCACGTACTAAGGCTCCTATAAGAGGGGAGCTGACTCATCCGACATTTTGGTTCCAAAACGGTGGGCATGGAACCACTGGTATCTGTACTCAAGTCACATTGAAGAAAAGTGGAAGCTAAGCTTGAATTGTATAGGCATGGATGGTATTTGACCATTTTTGTCCATATGACAAAAGCATTTCATAAACTCAGGCTTAAAATAAGTGCAATATGAAAATAGGCCCAATTGCATGAAACGTTTCCCAATAAACTGTTTTTAAATTCGAGAAATAAGTTATCTTTTAAAATTTGCCTAATATGGTGCTTTATCCAACTAATTTTACGCCAGAGCAACCAGCTATAATGTTAATGTTTTTCAAATACGTGTAACAAGGCTGGATCCAAGAATGTCTTGGAACCAAAATGGCGGACAAGTCAGCCTGTCCTCTAAAGAAGCTCTAGCACGTACAAATGAAGAATTCAAACGAAAGATATTAAAAAAAGTTTCATGGCCGCAACATACTATTGCGTTTCGTTTATCAACACAACTTACACACTTAGTTTCAGACTTAATAATTTTTGTTGAATGTGAAGCAACCTGATTGATCAAAATTAACTATCTTAGCATAACAGGCTATGTGCTTATATAGTAGGGCAGCGACATCGATGTCGATGTTTTGGAAACATCGATGCTTTTGTAAGAATATCGATGTTTTTACCATCGATGTTTGAGGGTCGATGTTTTTCTAATATCGATGTTTTGGGTTCGATGTTGTTTTCGATGTCGATGTTTTATCCCAGCAAAGAAAGTCAAAGAAAAATATACGATAAGCATACTTATTAAAGTTTTCATTTTTAATCAGAAATTACAATATTAACCTCATTGGGAAACAAATTCCATAATTATTATCAATGTTTTGTCTTTGTTGTTTCTGAAACATCTCAAATTTGCTTTCGCGGTTTTTTTATGTCTTTTAATTATTGCTGTTTCGCGTTCAGTGTTTTTTTTTTTTTTCTTCTTTCGATGTACTTTTTACATTTCAACAAAAAATGATAAAAATATGCGATGTTTTATTTATAAAAAGATTTATCTTTCTTTAACCACTATTTGCAATATCTACCCAATTGAAAAAAAGATTTTTCTTTAATGATGATTTACAGTCAATGATTTTCAAACATCATTGTTCTGAATTTTATATTTTTTTTCGATGATGTTTTACATTTCAGCAGCAAAAATGTTTCATAAAAATATGTGACAGAAAAACATTACCCAGGTTATCAACAGTTGCAGTATATATCTCGCTGAAAAAAGTTTTCTTAACTGACATTGTTATCTTACGGTCGATGTTTTTCCAGGAGACAAAATATGTATCTAATTGAGTGATATAAAGAGGCGCTTGTAATGGGAACTAATTGAATAACCCCCCTCAAGTCCTGCAAACTGCTTCATCGTGGCGAGGGGGTGGCACTGGGCGGAGTGGGTGAAGTACGTCGGGAGGGTATTCTCCTGGTAGGGCCACCCAAGGCATGAAGGCCACTCCACTATGCTCAGCTAAAGTTTGTAGGCACAGGAGCCAAGTCAGTCCTCTGCCGTTGGCGCTCCAGAGGTCTTCGACCATAGAGGCTGCCCAATTCCCCATCCTTTTACGGGTGAATAGAATCATGGACCTGATCTAGCTCTGCTGGTCTCGGGAATCAGAACAAACAAACAACAAACAATTGAATAACAACTGTTCCTTTAAATGTGTAAGAAATTAAATTAAAAAGATCGATGTTTTGAAACATCGATGTTTGAAAACATCGATGTTTTTTGATCGATGTATCAATACCATTGATGTCCTTATTTTCAAACAACGATGTCTTGAAACATCGATGTTTTGCCTTCGATGTCGCACCCCTATTATATAGTGATCAAGTTGCTCAATGGCAAAACTTACACCATACTTGTCAAGCAAATTTAAGTTTAACTGTATCATCTATTGAATATTTTGATAAATAAAGTTGTAAATATCGCACGCCAATAACAAAAAAGTAGGTGTTTTGTATCTTGAAACGTCTGTCATTTAAGCTCTATAAATACAATTTAGAGCCTATAATTTATCATAAAATTATAATTGAAAAGCAGCTTTTTTTCAAAAGGTGATTGTACACCACCAGTAAGATTTATAAATAAAATTGAATAAATAAAAGCAATATCGTCGTATAGAGGCTTTTTTGTTGAAATAGTGTTGCTCAAGTTCTTATGTTCTCGGTTCATGAAGAGAACATGTCACATGACTTAGAAATTGTTATCTGTGTATCAGATGAGTGGGGGGAAAAGATTAGCTTTTTTCTTAGAGAGTAAAATATTTCAACGCATTGTTTGGCTAAATATATTCTATTTTAAAAATAGTGATTATTGCTCACTTGTATTATTGCACGTCATAGACATTGCTCTTATTTTCCATTGTTCAGAAGAGAAGAATGCTCGTTGTTTTTAATATTTATTTGAAGGGATAGCCGTCATAGTTACAAAGCGTCTGCGGTGTGTTTTTTTTTTGCAATGATAAATTGTGACAGGTTTTCTTTTTCGACCTCAGACGTAATGTTGTCCCTTTTCAAATTGGCAGTCTGCCGACGTAACTCACCGACCAGCCCCTGCTCTGCTTACGTGGAGCCCACGCTTTTACCAAGTGGTACAAGATGGCGGATCCTGAGCTGCTCAGTGAGTCGACCAGCTACTGCTGGTGAGCCCCCTCCCTCTCCCTTTAAGTGTTACATTTCCGCCTGTGGTCCTCTAAAGGTAGCTTTGGATTTCTATGGAGATCAATAGTTTTATTTATTTAATTACGTGGTAGTTTGTCTTGAAATGTTATGCAACTTTTTCGCTTTTTGTGATGTTTTATTTCTTTACGGGACTTTTCATATTTTGTCGTGAATAATGTTTATAGTCGAACAGAATCATGGTAGTCAAGTTGCAACCGAATCCGAAATTCTTGCCGAGTAGTAATAAAAAAAACCCACCGCTATAAATATACTCCTCCACAACGTATAACGACACTCACCACTCCATGCCAGTTCCACCATATTACAAATGGTACATAAACTGCTATTTATCAGTGCCACTTCCACAACCCTATCCTCACCACATCTTGGAGAGCGCCCTTTCTAAATACTGGAGATTGGAAAGTAGTTAATAAACCGAATCCTATATTCTGTACTTGAAAAGCGTGTTTGTACGTGGATTTGGTAAAGCTTAATAATGTGCCAAAAAAAATTTCTGGTAACCGTACTCCGCAACAATGAATAATTGAAAGTAAAAGTAAATGAATCGGATCCAACTTGATGAGTCAGCCTGTCTATATAGAGGCTCTGGTCGTTACCTTATCAGGCCCGTCATTTAGGGGTCAGCGTTGGGAATCAACTTCCCAACCCACTAGTTAAGGGAAATTAAATTATTTACTCACAAGAAGGCATGTTTTCTGCTTTTTTCGGCATAATTTTCATTGAGTATTGCCCCATAACTCTCCCGGAATATTACGAAATGACAGGCCGGTACCTCACATGACTAGAATAAAAGGACCCCATTCGTCTTTCTAATCGCATCCAATGGTAACACTTCTCACCCCTACGATACCATAGTGCCACTGGTCGAAGCACGATTCCTCAATTCCATTTGGCGACATCCCAGAAAGCTCGTTTCGGTAATTCCGAACGCGCTCGGGAGAGAGAGCCTCCACGAAATTCTTTACTTCCAAGAATTCCTTTTCGAGTGCCTGCACTTCTTCCCTCGGCTTAGCCACTCATTTGCATAATTTTCTGCTGAATAGCTCTCGCGCGCCATTTTGTGCTTGGCGAAGCACACCAATTTTGTCGCCAAGAATTTCCTGCCAAGATAGATTGGCTTACTTAGTACAACCCCTGATAGCTCAAAAATAATACATCACTCTCATTTTATGTTCTGAGAAGTTGCCTGCTCAAATTTAGGTAGTTTTAGTCCGTTTCCCTCTACTGAAGTCTGTGTCTTTTTTTGAGCAATCATGAATTGCTTATTAAGCTCACTTACCGAGGATGATGTCACTTTGCTTTTTCCGATTACCATGATGAAGAGAAAAAATTTAGTACGTTGTTTTCTGCATTTATTTAGTGAGCCTAACTTTTTATAGTTTCTACATCTACTCAACAAGCTAGAAGTATGTTTTCCCATTTTGTTGCGGCTCATAAATGCAGCATTCCATTCCCTGTCGTCCCGATTTAAGCGTACCGTAAAATGGGGTGTATAGGAACAGCGGGGTCAATCGGAACAAAACTTCCCAACCGTACAAAGAAATTCTTCATAAATATACTATTGGGTATTTTTTGCCATTAATTTTTTTTTTTAGAAAGGTACGATCATAGGAAGTAGGAAAAAAATACTTTTGTCAATCTGGCGACGTTACTGGTTTAAAAGGAGGGCTGCACGTGGAATGCTAGAAAATATCACATTTTCATAGACTGCAAAACTTCATATGCAAGTACAAACCTTCTCATAATTTAAACCTAAGAGTGGTATGTTTCAATTATGCATGTATCTGAGCAACTGAATACCACATTAGAATTTACATTTTTTAAAAATTGTGTTATAAAAATGAAGAATACTGAAAAATGACATAGGAAAAAAAATTGCGGGGTGTATCGGAACACTTAGTTCTGTTGTTCCAGTTCAACCTTATTTAAGGAAAACTGTTTGAAAAATCAAGATTCTAACCCCAATTTCTCTAGTCAAGAGAAGAACGAGGATTTATTACTGTTTATCTCTTGTCGTGAGCAACTAGATCTTAGAATGACAGAAAGTTGCAGATTTAAAAGATTTTTGCTCCATTAGACTTCTTTTTACCTAAAATACATGGGGAAAAGTCATACAGACTTTATGTAGCAAAAGTTCAGCACACAGACAGTGATGACTAAGTAGAGAAATCTTACAGGACAATCCCCAAACCCAGGGATTTTAAGCAACTAAAGAAAAGGCAGCGTTCATCCCAGAAGATGTTATGAAAAAACTTAAGTAAAGCCACAACTGTTAGTTTTAAGGCCAATTACATATTTGTGGACGATCTGAGTGACTTCAATTTATGTTAAAGCTTTGTAATTTAATTCAAAAGCATTTCTTAAAATTAATTTTAATTTTTCATAAGTTAAAAATTATTTTTAATTCTGACAAATTATAAACCTTTACTGGTATAGAAAATAAACCTTTTATTTGACAGTAACTATCAGTTCTTATTCTCCCCCATCAATATTACTCATGTTTGTGAGACCTATAACGGTTAAAATGAAAAAAATGAAAATTTTATCATGTGTTTCGATTGACCCCTATTAGCGGGGTGATTCGGAACACCCCTAAATTCCTAGATATATGAATAATAACTGTTCGAAATGTTTTGTCTTTGCTTGGAATATCAAAAGCAAAGCAAGACCGAAGTTTTTACCCAAAAAATCAAATTGAAAAAATATCTTTTAACTACTTTTTTTACAATTAAAGCTGAAAAGTGTTCCGATTCACCCCATTTTACGGTACTTTAGAATTTGTATACGTTCTTCCAATACTTAATAAAACAGTAATCTGACATTATTTATTTTCCTCGGTCATGTGAAAGAATTTTAATTAGTAATTTGCTTTTCTATACAAAGGGATGTCTAACAATTTTATGCATTTCATAACCGTTACACTTGAACGATCACTTTCCTTCAACGTACCAAAGGCATCAATGCTCTAGCATACGAGAGAAAGGCTTATATTTTTTTCTCCATTTGCTTCCCTGCTTTTTTTTTTTTTTTTTTGTCACACGCAACGTTGGGTTCGATTTATTATTATTATTATTTATTTATTTTTTCCTCTTGTAACATTATTTCTTTAAGCTCTTTTGCGAATGCCTATTATCCATTATTAGAGCAATTAATTAGTAATTAATTTTTGCGAATAGCCTCCAACGAAATGGCGTTTAGCAATCCTGTGATTAGAGTGGTCCCTGTTGGCGCATCTCACCAGTTGCATTTGTTTTCCACTTTTTTCTTCAATCATTTTATTCTATTTTTAAGGTGTTTTTTAATTTCCTTTCGCGGAAATCAAACGCAATGTTTAATAAGATTAACATTATATCAAAAAATGTCCCACAGGATTAAATGATTAAAGACATCATACTGCATTTTCTTCTTTCTGCCGCTCTCCTTTCCTGTTCGTATATTCCAAAAATGTTTTTTTTTTTTTTTTTTTTGTGAGGTCTCTTGATGATTGTACAAAACAAAACATTGTCACATTCTGCTTTTTTTAAAGTGCGTTTAAAAATTCATTTTCTTCTGATTTTTATTAATAAAGGAAAAAACATTTTTCGTCATTTATTGCGATACATCATACTTTTACAGCATTCTTCTCTTCATTTTTACTTATAAATTTTTAACGAGCAATATTTAAGGAAGGAATCGTAAAATGGTAAATTATTCTAAGAATCAGTTTTTGTAACAACAATTCTATCTTCAATTACATTAAAAAATCTATTTTGAATCATACAATGTGCATGATTCTATAATATTTGTTTTATAACCAACATTGAAAATTTTTCGCAACGTTTTCAAGTTGATCTTGAAAGAATAACTTCTGTTCAAAGGCGTAGCTAGGGGAGTGCAAGGGGGTGCAGCTGCACCCCCTAGATCAGAGTCAATGGGAGGTCACTGTGACCTCCCATTTTATTAATTTTTTTGACAAAAGATTTTGTCCCTGTCATGCTTTTCATTGTAACATGCTGGCACAGACAAATAAGTTCGTATTTTATTACTCGGTGAAATTTGGAATTTCATTCGGTCATTGAGAGTACCCCCCCCCCCTTGCCCCCCTCGCCCCAATAAATTTTAAGTCCCTGGCACCACTTATCAGAGAATGCGCTTCATTCTTTACCTGACACCGATCTTTTTTCCAAACAAAAATTCGTCTTTTAGCTTGAAAACAACTTTTTTAATCTGAGTATGCGAAGAATAAAAATTTTAGGGCAGAATTTTAAGCACTTTTCTCTTCCTTTCCTACTTTTTTCTTTCTGTTTTCATTGAAAATTTTGACTTTTATGCTAATTTTTGGAAACTTTATATAAACTGCGTTATTATATCTAGTATTGATTACTTTTCAAAAGATAATAGTAAGCTTGCCTATTTTTGAGGAGAAAATTTTCAATTTACCGAATGAAACTCAGAACTTTACTGAATGAATAAAAAAAAATAAATAAAATTCAAGAATGCATACTTATCTATATCTACCAAAAGAGACGTGAAGCATCACGAAAATAAATAAATTTATTAATTAAGGAAAAAAAATAAAGAAGTTCAGCCTTGCAATACTGTCTCACTGTTTTCAAATTTCATCAGCCAATTTGTATCGGATAAGAACTTTTTGGAAGGTCACAGTGACCTCCTATTGGGATGCCACTGGTTGCACCCCCCTAACGTGAGTCCTGGCTACGCCCTTGCTTCTGTTTAATAAGTAGTGTTTTTTGAGAGAATAAAGTTTAATCATTTTCAACTCGTAAAAAAAATAGACGCATTTTCGGTACTGGTGTGCTATTTTTTAGGGTTTTTAAAACAGGAGAAATTGGTTATAAAAGATAGTATTAAGAACACATTTTTCAAAGGTCTATCGCCGTTTAAAGTTTTTCCCTGGAATTTAGATGCACCCGCTCTATTGATAAAGTCAGCATCCAATAACAAAAAGGATCAAAATAAGCTGCAGAAATAAGATATTAAGAGATAGAAGAGGGAAAAAAAATTGGTAAAAAAATACGAGATCTAATTTTTCCTTGAGTTTTAGGGGCAAATGTTTCAAACTTCTTGTGTTGGAGATATTTTTCAATGAAGAATGCTTTCCTTAATATCATTATGAGGTAACAGGAGCGTGTAAAAAGTTCGTATTTTTTCAGGGTTTTTTTTTTTTTCAAACTTTTAATATTTTAGCTCCGCACCTTATTTTGAGCATTTTTCGAACTGGAAGAATGCATCTATACTAGAATCCAACTTGACACTGAAAGTCAATACGTGTGGAGCCAATAAGAGCTCGCAAGCAGTCAGTGTTCTTCTCTAATTCGCCAAGTAGACTGTGACGTTTTATCTAGCTCGTTTTTCATAGGCTAACGTCACGGTGTTGTTGTCAAGAAAGGTTGCAGTGTAGTATAGGACGAACGGTTGAGGAAATAAAAGTCATGCATTTTAACCGAGAACACCACACAACAAATACTGTATTTGATTTATCGCGACGAATTTATAAACATTTAAACATTAAAAAACAGGGTTGCCCACAGGGAGGGACTACGGAGCAAGTTGCGCCATCAATTTTTTTTTTTGGGGGGGGGGGACTTTTTTAAACTAATTTATTTATTTATTTTAATTATTTATTAATTTATTTTTTAAATTTAAATTATTTATTAATTTATTTTTTAAATTTAAATTATTTATTAATTTATTTTTTTAATTAAATTATTATTTTTATTTTGTTATTATTTTTTTATTTATTTATTCAATTATTTTGTGTGCGTGTGGGTGTGCTTGGAATGAATGGAAGGGAAAAAAAAGCGATTCTATTCTGCGCATAATTCGAACTTTAAAAAAATTAATCTATATATATAAAAATGGATGTACGTAGATTTGTTTGTATGTTTGTACCTCATACAAATCCAGTTTTCGTCAGATTTTGATCAAAATGGCACAGGTTCCTTTGCTGCGCTAGAATTCACATAGGCGGGATTTTGAAATTTAAAAACAATCCAAAAAGCTCAAAATTCAAATGTTTTGTCTCAAAATGGCCGTTTTCTTTCAATTTTGAATAGATAGAGTAATAGAGATAAGCCTTTAAGAATACAAGTTGATAAAATTTAATGCATTTAATATGAGTATTTTCCAACAAAGATTACGATTAACAATGAATTATCAATTTAAGGCTCACCTATTTCAAATCATTTTATAGAGCTATGTTGTATTAATAGGCACCCGAACAACGCCGGGTAATAAGGTAGTAATATATAAAAAAAATATTGGTTATAATTTAAAAAATAAATAAATGATATTAAGAAAAATAAATCATATTCAAAAAAATGAATAAATAATCTTTAAAAAAATAAATAAAATAAAAAGAGGGATAAAAATAAAAAGCGCAAGAGGCCTGGTAGAAAACACCGCTTTTGAGAAAAGAAATAGGTTTTAAAATAATTACATCAAACAAACACAATTAATTAAAACTAGAGACGAAACTAAAAGAACTTCTTAGAAGAATTATTTCGTTATTGAAAAACAGCTGAAAAAATATCTTAATTTTCAAACTGAGATCAAAATAATAGTGAAATACAAAACTAGTTTCTTCGCGAAGTTTTAAAATTACCACTTGCTTTAATACATTTGCAGCTTTTTACTGCTAGAAAATATAAATAAATAGATAGCAGTTTCTAAGAAAGCATTCGTCGTAAATAAATAACGTTTGGGTTTGAATATTTTTTGGGATTTAAAAAACAAAATTAAATAAACATACAGTGAAAGCATTCAGTATCTTGTTTCAGAACTGACGCCTCCGATGTATTTCTCTAATGCATTTATTTTTCAAACGGAATTCTGCTAAATTTCAATTTGGGAATGCTTTTAAACTTGTCAGTTCCCAAGCACTTAGAACACTTCTTGCATTTTCTACTTTAAATGCCTCTGAAAAAATCGAATTTATCCTTGTTTTAAAAACATCCTATAGCAAGTGAGAAAATAATTCAAATACATCTTCTGAAGCTCTTTCGAATCGGCTAAAATTTAGAGGATGAATTTTTTTTTCTCACACTTTTTAAAAATTAATGAAGAGCAAAATATGAAAAAGCACAACGGAAATAAATGAATAAATAATCGACTGCAATGTTTCGCAAAAGGAGATGGCAACAGAAAAAAACGATAGAACGAGCTTTGGAATCATTTCTTTTTCCCGTGAATATTTTTTCGTGGTTTATCGGAGATGAAAGCAATACGTAATTAACTAGACGCCAGCGAGAAGAACGAATTTTATAATTAACGAAACATGCTAAAAATTAATTTCTCAGCCTCCACACATTTTATAAACTAGAAATTACAATACAAAAATGAAACTGATTTAGCAGCCCCTCGGATTTTTTTCTAAAGCATAAAAAATTCTTTATTGGGACTATTCCTCGAAACAGTCTCCATCTTGTCCCTCCCATGACGTTCATACAGTGAACTCTCACTTATGCGCTGGCCCAAGGGACTAGCAGAAAAAAGCGCATAAGTGAGACAGACGCATAAGTGAACGCGCCAATTTAAAAATCTAAAACGTAACATAAATTCTAATGAGAGCATGAATAAGAATGTTTCTATGGATGAAGGATTGTTACGGTTTGGCAATAACTGTAACGTTACTACAGTGACAAAGAGAAAAATAAAACTAGCATAGCTTTTCACAAACTGTTCACTTTAAAACGATAAATAATAGATAATTGTCCCTATCAAAACTCTAGTTCATGCGGAAAAATGCCATCTGTGAGCAGCAAAAAGGCGAACAATTAGAGCGGAAAGTGAAGAAACATGCTTATTTTTCAAAGAAAATACAGTGAACTCTCACTTATACGCCGCCTCATTTATGCGCCTTTTTCACTTATACGACGATTTTGAATGGTCCCAGCACATTCCATAGCAAAATAATGATAGTATCATTCATTTGTGCGTCGCTCTATAAATAAATATTTCACTAATGCGCCGAATTTTCCCTAAAATTTAAAATTTTTTTATTTATTTTCTTTAAGAAATAAGCATTTTTCTTCACTTTCCTCTTTAATCTTTCGCCTTTATTGCTCACAGAAGGCATTTTTTCTGCATGAACTAGAGTTTGGAGAGGGACAATTATCCATTATTGCATCGTTTTAGAGGGAACAGCTTGTAATTAGGTATGCTACAATTTTTGTTTTCTCTTTATCATTGTAGTTACGTTATAGTAATTGCCAAACCGTACTAATATTTCCCTTTTGTATAGAAACTTCTTATTCATTCTCTCATTAGAACCTATGTTGCGTTTTAGTCCTAGAAATAGGCTTGTTCGCTTATACGTCTCTCTCACTAATGCGCCTTTTTCTATTGGTCTCTAGGGCCGGCGCATAAGTGAGAGTTCACTAAATTAAATTTTCACATTTTACGAAAAATTCGGCGCATAAGTGAAATATTTATCTTTAGTGCTACGCATAAACGAATGATATTATCATTATTATGCTATGAACTGTGCTGGGACCATTTAAAATCGTCGTATAAGTGAAAAAGGCGCATAAATGAGGCGGTGTATAAGAGAGAGTTCACTGTATTTAATTAAAAAGTATCAATTTTCCACGGTAAGGAATTAAATGTTCTGACTTGGAAATCCTGCATCGGTTTGTGATTTTTTTTAAATGACAAATTTCGTTCATTACCCTTTAAAATCACTACTTTTTAACGAAATACGTGAGCGTCGCGTGCGGGACAAGATGGCGGAGTTTTTGTGGAATGGCTCAATGGTGCAAAACAAGGAGTGTCACAAAATGTGAATCGCCTGTTTATTTTTCGTCGAAGGCTGAGAATTTTTATTTATTTTTTCCAAATGAGGCTTTGTGTATGAAGTTTGATAAAGTTGCCAGTTATAATCACCATTTGAAATTCATGCCGTAAAATGGGGTGAATCGGAACACTTTTCAGCTTTGATTGTAAAAAAAGCAGTTAAAAGATTTTTTTTTTTTTAATTTGATTTTTTGTCTAAAAACTTCGGTCTTGCTTTACTTTTGATATTCCAAGCAAAGACAAAACATTTTGAACAATTATTATTGAAATACATAGGAAATTATGGGTGTTCCGAATCACCCCGCTGATTGGGGTCAATCGGAACACATGTTAAATTTTTATTTTTTTCAATTTAACCTGTAATAGGTCTTACAAACATGAGTAATATTAATGGGGGAGAATAAGAACAGATAATTACTGTCAAATAAATGCATAATTTCAATACCAGTAAACGTTTATAATTTGTCAAAATCCAAAATAATTTTGAACTTATGAAAAATGAAAAGTAATTTTAAGAAATGCTTTTGAATTGAAATACAAAGATTTAACATGAATGGAAGTCACTCATGTCGTCCACAAATATGTACTTGTCCTTAAAACTAGCAATTGTGACTTGGCTTAAGTTTTTTCATAACATCTCCTGGGATGAACTTTGCCTTTTCTTTAGTTTCTTGAAATCTCTGGGTTTCGGGGATTGTCCTAAAAGATTTTTTCGCTTATTCATCACTTTCTGTGTGCTGGACTTTTACTACATAAAGTCTATGTGACTTTTCCCCTCGTATTTTAAGTAAAAAGAAGTCTCTTGGAGAAAAAATCTTTTGAAATCTGCAACTTTTTGTCATTCTAAGATCTAGTTGCTCGCGAGAAGGGATAAACAGTAATAAATCCTTGTCCTTGTCTTGATTAGAAGAATTGCGGTTAGAATCTTGATTTTTCAAACATTTTCCTTCAAATAAGTTCGAATTGGAACTACAGAACTAAGTGTTCCGATTCACCCCGTAAATTTTTTTCCTGTGGCATTTTTCAGAATTCTTCCTTTTTATGACACAATTTATAAAAAATGTAAATTATAATGTGGTATGCTGTTGTTCAGATACATGCATAATTGAAACATACTACTCTTAGTTTTAAATATAAGAAGGTTTGTTCGTGCATATGAAGTTTTGCAGTCTATGAAAATGTGATGTTTTCTATCATTCCACGTGCAGCCCTCCTTAAAAGCCAGTAGCGTTGCCAGATTGACAAAAGTAATTTTTCCTACTTCCTATGATCTTACCTTTATAAAAAAAAAAATTCATGGCAAAAAATACCCAATAGTATATTTATGAAGAATTTCTTTGTACGGTCGGGAAGTTTTGTTCCGATTGACCCCGCTGTTCCTATACAACCCATTTTACGGTATATTAGCGAGAGTTTTACAGCGGGGAAATTTCGATTCTATTCTTAATTTGCTCTTCATTATTAACTCTTCAGCTTCTGTATTGGTATTCCCACACTTATCGATGAGGTTTTTATTACTAATATCTATACGAATTCTATCTGTTATTTTAGCTTCAATGGGATCAATCAGCAGATTAAATTTATGAACTGAGTAATTAAAATGTACAGTAAACTCTCGATTTTCCGCTTGGCGGATTATCCGCGAGGGTCTCAGGAAAGAAACAAACACAATTAACTATTTTTTTTTTTCGAAAATGCACAAATTTAAATTTTGTTTTCTCTTCACATTTCTTACCCAAGAGTGCGGTGTACTTCCTCAAATAAATTATTTTACTTGGGCGTTATCGTAAGGACCACTTCTTTATAGATTTTATATACTTCAGACCCTTAAATAAAAAAATTATTTATGCTGTACCTATCGTCACTGTTTGTACATATCACGTTTTAAGTGTAATGCAATTATTTTTAAGCAAAAGACATTTTTTATCTTTACTTCTTATTTTATGGTTTTTTCGGATTATCCGCGATTTTCGTTATCCGTGACACCCGTGCCTCCCAATTCCGCGGATAATCGGGAGTGTACTGTATTTCAATAATTACTTTTCTCATCTACTTATATTCAAAATTGAGTATTTTTCTATCTATCTTTCTTTCTATTTATCTATGTCACATATCTTTCTCCTGAACGCCAATGAACTAAAAGTCGAACCAGGTACCGATAGATAGGTAATTTTTCAGGCTTCACTAGTTTCAATTTATATAATTATACGACCTTAATTAGCGAAGATATCAATTAATAAGTAGTCAAATTTAAAGCGATTAAGCCTAATAAATGATTAAATATGAAATACATTGTTGCAAAACGTGGTTGCTATGAAACAGTAATAACAATGATAATGAGAATTTTGAATGAAGGCTTAACTAAATCAAACACGAAACTCATAAGCGGGCCACTGACGTAGTATTTTTATCGCTAGGTACTTGTAATATTTTGAAACATTCATTTGTTGAAAAGCCATCTACTTATATTAAAAACTGAGTATCTATGTTTGCTTCTTTTGCTTGAGCGAGCTGAACTTGCTGTAACTTTCCTCACCATTTTGAAGACGCAAAGCATCTCAATAATTCGAATGATTTTTTTGATGCAGGAAAAAAGTTAAAGCGCGAAGCGCTTGTTATGCCGCAGGAAGCTAATCTAGCTGCCCTAGCAGCTAGTACACGTATAAACTTTGAAGATTAAATTAGTTTTGGGAGCAGTGGAAGTAAATCAGATAGAGCAATAACTCCTACATAATTCAAAAAAAAAAAAATATATATATATATATGAGATTGTGCGTCTGGTGCCCCTTAGCACTATGTAATCAACTTACAGAACTATCAAATGGAACACAATAGCTGAATAAACCCCTCATGCCTGCCCTTTCTTATACTATAACGTTGATTCTAAGCCACGAACTATTTTCATTCTTCTCTAAACCCAGTGTTTTTCTTGCTGTAAAAACGGATTGCTTACGAAGAGAGAGATTTCCGAGAAATTTCTCTCCGAACCCATCGGAGAATAGAGCGAAAGAAGAAGATGCGGAGCAGCATCAGTTTCCAAAATTGAACTGGGGCTATCGGATTTCCCTATCCGACTTCCGTGATCGCCAACAAAAGAGGCAAAGAGGAGTTTCCTCTTATTCTTGCGCCAACCCAAACAACGCGTGTGACTTCCAATTTGTTTCTCTAAGTTACTGTAATACGTCTTTTTGAGAGAAGCCATCTCATGATTCTAAAATAAAATGCCATATCTGATACCATTTAAAAATATATATATATATTTTAACTAGAAAGTATCTTAAAAGTATACAGGGGTGCTCACAGAGGGGGGGGGGTATGGCGCAAGTTGCGCCATCAGAATGGGGGCGGGGATTTTTTTAAACTAATTTATTTGCTTATTCAAATTATTTATGATTTTTTTTAATTAAATTATTTTCTGATTTTTTTTTATTTAACTTATTCATTAATTTATTTCCTTTATTTCTTTATTATTTTTGTGTATGTGTGTGTGTGCTTGGAATGTTTGGAAGGAAAAAAAGCGATTATATTCCGCGCATAATTAGTACTTTTAAAAAATTAATATAAAAAAAATAATAAATATAATTTTAAAAAATAAATAAATAACAGGAAAAAAACAAATAAAATAAAAAACATGGAGAAAAATAAAAATAAAAAGCACAAGAGGGTTGTGAGCAATTTAAGGGGGGGGGGGAGTCACCCTTGAAAGTATACAACAGTAAGATGAGTTTCAACACACATCTGCATTATTAGCTATATTAGAGTTCACTTTGAAATAACTATATGGCAACCCTCGACTTTAACACTTCGTTTACAGCAAGAGCTTAAACAGATCAGTCATGACATCTTGAGATTGCGATTTTGTCTTTAGTTTTGGAATACCATGATCAAGAAGGAGACAGGTATATTCTTGTTGTAGCCAAAATAATTTTCAAAGTGGTAGATAAAATTAATTTGCCTTAAATTTTATAGACCAATTTGAAGGTTACATTGTCTAAAATAAGAGGATCTTTGAAAAAGTAAATTTTTCCTCTCACTACGACAGAAACTTCATTTTTTATCAAAATTAAATAATAGTTTTTGTTATTAAAGACATGAAAGCAATCGAAACAATTTTTCTCATATCTGTACCTCAGAACCAAACTAACGTTAAGTCCATTTTCGTCATTTTTCGGTAGAGGGGGAAAAACAATTGTCGAATACATCGTTTTTCCCCTCGAAAAATGACGAAAATGGACTTAGGTTAGTCTGGTTCTGAGGTACAGATATATTCTCAACGAAGATTCGGTCCGCTGTCTTCTGGATCTAACATAATATGTGTCATTTGAATAAAGCACGGTCAACCTAACGTTTTATCATTACAGTTCAACTACAGTGGGGTTCGTTAGATTACCGTAATTTATTGTACAAACTATGCAGGAGCTGTGCACACACAGTTAAAACTACACACCTTTAAGAGTGAAATGTTGCAGCACCTGGGGCTAGAGCTCCTTTAAAGGACAGGCTGACTTATCCGACATTTTGGTTCCAAGACATCTTTAGATTCAGCATTGTTTGAGTATTAGGAAACACGTTAATATTGTCCCTGGTTGCTCTGGCTTAAAATTACTTATGATCCGATGGATAAAGCGCCACATTAGGTAAATCTAGAAAGATAACTTATTTCTCAAATTTAAAAGCTGTTATTTGGGAAATGTTTCCTGTAATTAAGCTCTTTAAATACTGCACTTGGCTTATACCTGAGTTTAGAAAATATTTTTGTCCTATAGACAAACATAGTCAAATATCAACTAGGATGCTACATCTCAAGCTTTGCTACCATTTTTCTTACAACGCGACTTGAATACAATTACCAGTGGTTCCATGCTTGCCCTTTTGGAACCAAAATGTCGGACGGGTCAGCTCCTGTTTTGTAGGGGCCTTACCAGGGGCACTCCCGAACGTGTGTCTTTTGACTCCCTATGGCAATGATGAAGGTGCCATTTGGCTGCTCCCCTTGGCACGCTTGGAGTGCTATGCGTTGCATATTGAGGCTCTTGTCTTGAGGACGGTGGTTGGCAATACTTTAAAAATTAATATAAGTATTACACATGGATTTTCCAGGAACAGAGAATGCATGTTATTTTTCGAACTTGTGAACAGGAAATTTTACTAATATTTTTTGCTTTTGCGAAATTAGGATTTTAAATGTTTGTTATGGCATGTATTGTTTGTGAGATTTTCAGCTTTCATTTAAATCTAAAAACTTAAACATAGCTTATATAGAAATTTAGTTACGAGCTTCCAAATATTGGGTGTATGTTGTGTTGCTTTAAAAGTTTAACAGTTCAAAAACCACTTAAAGCAATTTATTTATTTGTTTATTTATTTGATAAGAAATGCTGTAGCCATTCGAAACATAAAGCATTGAAAAAAAATGAAGCAATTAAAAAAAAAGAAAGAAAGAAAAAGTTAAAACATTGACGCGTAAAAGAAAAATTGAGTGATGACTTCCTGTTTAAACATTGTATCAAACAAAATATTCTGATGATGTGAAAGAAAAGCAAACGAAGCAGACGCCGAAAGATCACGACTTCTTTTCAAAGTGAAGCGAAACGTTTTACAACGTCTTCACTCCACCCACATCAAATCAAAACGGTGATGAAGAAACCATTTCCAACGAGTTATCAACCCCCTGCTAATGAAATGCTACAAGAGGAGTCCTTGATGGAAGAAATAAGATAATTCTGCAAGCTGAAGCTGTGAAGGGATACATTGCAAAAGAGTGACGAGATTGTTAAATGCTACAGGAAGTTTGCTGATTTTCATGTGATATCGCTACATTTTATTTTATTTTTTGTACTTGGAATGGCAATTAAGCTACATGCTGATGCCAGTTGAACTTGCTGCCAAATCTCTAGAGTGAGCAATGTTACAGATGATTGCTTAAATTTGCAGCATTAATATTTTACTTGTTGTTATTATACATTTAATTTTTCTGTACTTGGGATGGCAATTAAGCTACATGCTGATGCCAGTTGAACTATATTTTACTTGTTTTTATTATACATTTAATTTTTCTATACTTGGGATGGCAATTAAGCAGATGCCAGTTGAACTTGCAGACAAATCCAAAAACCCGCAAGAGTTGTTGATAAATACATATATTTGTAGTATTCGCACATTAATTGTCGTTATTATACATTTCATTTTTCTTTGCATGGGATGGGAATTAAGTTTAATGCCGATGCAAATTTGAGATTTCTGCCGAATTCCAAGAGCGAGTAATTTTTTTAGTGGCTAAAACACTAATGCTTCTGCATAACTAAACTACAGTAACACCTCGTTACAAAGCGCCTCGTTATATCGCTCATTCGGATATATCGCGCTTTTAAGTTGTCTCCCGAATTATTACACATATTTTTTGTAAAAATGCTTCTTTACATTTGATATCATAGAAAAAAGTTCTATTTCTGAGGAAAGTATTTTCTTCCTTTTCTAACAATGACTAGACCTGGTAAGTTTTCTCTACATCTGATTTCGTTAGTTTAAGCTGCAACTTTCGTTTAGTATTCCTCTATAAAGCAATAGAAATATTAAAAATTATTATTATTACTATTTATTTTAAAAGGACAGTTAATCAGCAAATTTTCTTTTATTTCTACTAAAAAGATTATCCTACTATGATTATAAACTAATATTTTTAAGGAACGCATGCCATTACTTTGTACGTTAACTTGAATCATTACTTTTTTAGGACCTCGGTTATATCACGTTTTCGGATATATCGCGCTTTTCTGTTATCTCCGAACAAGCGCGATATAACGACGGGTTACTGTACTTTCAATATAAAAAAAATTGCAGTGATTTTCTAGAATTATTCTACTAAAAACCTTAGATCCGACATTTTTTGTGAGCTGGAGGGGTGTCACAGCTATCTCTACCCCAATATTAACCATATTAAAAGTGACAATATATATTAAAACCCAGGGCTCTAAGGGACGTGTTCCTCCCCCCTACTACTGATTTCATCGTAATATTTCGGTATTGAAAAGTCTTCCTTTCTTCCCCCTTCTAAGTCATTTTTGAACTATTTATAACTTACAAAATATTCACATAAAATTGAACATTCGCAAATTTTAAAACCAAAAACAAACATGAGATCAGACCAAACTCAACTAATCGCAAGTTCGGATAACGCAGAAATAGTGCAAAGGACAAGAATCCACGCTATTTAACACATCTTTATCTCTACACTTTATTCAAGATAGGAAGTGGGGATTTTTCGGAAAATAAACAAATAGCAAAATAGAGCGCGGAAAAAAACCATCGCAAAGGGAGCTTTTGGTTATTTGCATCTTTAGATACAGGATTGAAGTGATAAAAGGTTCTCCAAGTTCGAATTTCGGAGGGAATTTGGAACACTCAGCTTTCAATTTTCTTCCGTCCATTTCATTCTACTCTCTTTGCTTATCTGGCGGAGCAACATGTGACAGGAAAAAGTGGAGTGTCGATTTTTTCAGTAAACACTGTATCAAGTGAAGTTAAAAAAAATAAACGAAAGAGAAAGATGGAGAGAAAGGAAAAGGAAAATGGTTTCTCGTTCGGAAGGTTTGCGGAAGAATCGATGGCACGCGCAAAACGCACCGCATTACTGGCAAGACGAAGAAAACCTGACCTTCCTTTCCTCAACTTTAAAAAATATAGCTAACTTCGTTTAACCGGCCTTTTTTCATCCGGATAGTTAGAATATCCGAATCAAATTTGTAGCTTAATTTAAAAAAAAAATATGTTCACATAGATAATTTTAAATTATAATAGAATAGATCAAGAGCGTAATACATTCGCAAGCACCAGCCTTTCGCCTTTTGCGTATACAGTGTTAAAATTACAGGTTGCACTTGGCACTATTAAGGGTGAAGGTTACTACTTGAATCTCAAGGAAACAGATGCCCAAACCAAGCAAGGGCGGGTACAAGGAAGGGGCGATGGGTGCAATCGCCCCTCCCTTGAGGGACTCCTCTCCAGAAGTTTTTAAGTTCAAAAAAGGCGATTTTAGTTTAACTTTGATGATATTAAGGGAAAGGGTGCGGGGATTCGGGGCTCTGATCTGGAAATTTTCCGAAATAGAAAACCAAAAATTTCTCATGAACCTGTGTTAACAAGGATGCATGGCGAAAAAAATGGGTAAGTAAGAAAAAAAATCAATCGCCCCTCCTTTGGAACATTTCTGGATCCACTATTGAAACCAAGTCTCCATGCACAGATCTTCCTCTCTGTTTGGTGGACTGTTAAGACCTTGCCCATAACGAGTTCCTTCAGTGGGTCCAGACCAGTGGTCGGAAGTAGCGCGCTACAAGTAGCGAAACTACTGTAGTAGCTATATTTTTTAGTAGTTTGTAGTGTAGCGCACTACTTTTAAAAAAAAGTAGAGTAGTGAGTAGCGCGATCCACAAAATAGTAGTTTGTAGCGATTTCTGGAAACTACTTTTAAATTAAAAAAATACATAAATAAATGAAAAAAATAATAATAAAAAAGAGCGAACGTAAGAAAAAAACAAGGTTTAATTGACTCTGGTGCAAATCTTGTACGAGTACAGCAGCGGACTCAATGAAAATTAAGTACCATAAAAACATAAGCTGATCTTAGATCTATCATTTTGACAAAGTACATTCTATCTGTTTGATGTCATGGGTTTATTTGACATCATTATATTCCTTCAAATAATTTTCATGTTCCTAAATATTCCTTGGCAAGAAATTAAAAAAAAATTGAAAGTTGAATTCCTTCCATCTTTTAACTTTTGAATCCGTTCTTGTGGCGAATATTCGTAAAAACGTTTAAAAAAATCTAAAAAGGACAAATTTCAGCAAAAAAAAAACATAACTAAAAGGAAAAAAAAAACAAATAAATTCAAAGACAATTCCTAATTCTATTCCATATTCAAATGAGTTAATTTAAAAATGTAAACCACTTTTCGAATTTTTTCAATCAATTCTCAAACAGTGTATGGTTTTTAATTATTTCTTTTTTAAAAAGTAGCGAAGTAGCGACTGCAATTCAAAAGTAGTTTGTAGTCGCTACATTAAAAAAAGTAGTTGTAGTTGTAGTTAACTACATTTATAACAAAGTAGTTGTAGTTGTAGTTCGCTACAAAAGAAATGTAGTTCTTCCAACCACTGGTCCAGACCAGTAATACAAAAGTGTAATATCGTCCTTTAGAAAAAATACCAAACTTCTAATAAAACCACCAGTACTTGTCAATAGGTTCAGTCCTATACTACTGCAGTATTGATCACGTTTTGATGTCTCGATTGATGCTCGGTTAAACATCCAGGCCTGATGGTATAAGTTTCTACAGCATTCGCCTTTTCTCCGGACTTGTCTCTGATCAACTGCCACGTGTTTCGTCAGTTGGGCAAGTTTTTGAGGGGAGAAGAGTCCACGAATGAGGATGCTACGATTTAGGGTGTTTTTGGAATAGTGTGTACTTTTGTCGACAATGGTCTTTTTTTTTTTTTTTTTGAAGAAAATGCGTTACTTTAGTTTTGACGCTTGTTTCTCTGTATGTTTCGATATGGGCTAATAATTCTGGAGCAATTTAATATATAAAAAGCTTTTTGAAATATCAAACCTAAAACGAACTTATGCAAAACCAAAAATAGACTTCTGAGAAAAAGATAATTCAGCAGCTACTGTTGACAATCTCATTGGGTATAGTTTCCATTTTTCTACGTCAATTCGAAAAGTTTTTTTTTTTTACGTATGGTAACAAATAAGGTATCAAATTGCTCAGAAATGATCCAAAATGTCGAAAATTTGGAAAATTGATAGTCCTGATGGATATCTTAAGTAAATAAAATAGTTACAAATCAAACAAATTTTATAGCAGGGAATTTAAAATACAAAAGATAGGGGAGGAAACTATTTATGATTGTTGTTAATCTTTAATAATAACCTCTCGCGACGTGCACACACAGGGTCTTCCGTACCCGCCACTACATGTGGTTCAGTCGGTCGAAAGGGTCCCTGAAGACAGCTCTTCATTTTTAGCTAGACCAGACGCCGAGCAACCTCTGATCCAGCAGCCCCGTAGGTATTTATTCGGACTGGTGATTTGGAGAACTTAGTGACCACAACACATTTAAATTTACAGTAGTTACCGAGAACGTTCATATTTGATATTTAACCTGTAGATATCGAATTGGTAACGCGCTCCGGTCCACACACACATAGTGCTGTAAGAATTAAACTGAGTCAGTTCAGAGAGCCGTGCAGGACGTTGCATGGGAAATAATGATATGAAATCGGGACAACATCAGACCATACTCTCAGCAAATAAGAAAAATAGTTTAAAAACTTGCCAATAGATGGCGCTGGCTTTCAAAAACCTGTTCTACTTGAAACTCAGTATTTGGTCTCCAATTTTGTCGCCAAGTGTTTAAATTTGGCCCTTTCGCTAAAATTTTGGCTATGCTGAAGACCATACATCTGTCTAAAAATTTCGACTTTAAGGAAGACCTTACATCTGTCTGAAAATTTCGACTTTAAGGAAGACCTTACAATTCGATAACGGACGGACGAGAGCTAATAATATTTGCGTCAAAAATATGTCTCCAGGTGCTTTTTAGATGACTAATTATTTCAACTTTTTTCATTAAAACACTATTGGTGTAGTTCCCTGGTATTATTCTCTTTGAAATAATCAGTTAATAACTTCCTCATGCACTCGCAGTGTGAGAAAATCACGTTTTTTAAAATGGATGGCAAAGTAGGTGTTGGCACTGATGCAATTGATATATTTTAGTTTCATTTACACCATGAAAAAAATACGGGCTGCAGAAGTTAATTTAAGCTTTATTATTTCAAATAATAACAAGTTTAAAAAACTATAACCCGACTACAAAAAAAAAAAAAAGAAGCACTGAAAGGTAAGAAAAAAGGTAGGTGCTATTTAATATCATCGTCTTACTAAATAAAACAAGACGTTTGATATTTTAGCTATACCTGTTTATTTAGTTCTACGACTTGAACCCTCTGCAAGTTCCACATTAACAACATAATTCAATTCAAATGCTGTAGTCGTGCGTTGTCAACTACAGAAAGCAAGCATTTAAACTTGATACACAAGCAAACATATTAGTTTGATCTATATATATACAAGAATGGTAAATTAGTTTATAATGTTATTCTATCAAATTGTTTTTCTGTAGTTGACAACACACGACTACAGCATTTGAATTGAATTATGTTGTTAATGTGGAACTTGCAGAGTGTTCAAGTCGTTGAACTAAATAAACAGGTATAGCTAAGATATCAAACGTCTTGTTTTATTTAATAAGACGATGATATTAAATAGCACCTACCTTGTTTCTTAATTTTCAGTGCTTTTTTTTTTACGTAGTCGGGTTATAGTTTTTTAAACTTGTTATTATTTCTGACTTTTTTGAGTTTTTTTGTAGTCGTGTTACAGGTTTTTATAGCTTTTTTATTTTTGTGAAGCAAATTATAAACAAACGCGTTACTTCTCTTGAAATTTATGTAATAAGCTGTCAGAAACGATTGTAAAAATTGTAACGAGTTCGTAGCACCTTCAACTTTCTTCAATGACCATTCCAATCTTGAGGAAGTAACTATAAATTTATTTACAAGTATGTACACTTATTTACAATAGGAGCAGGAAACAATTGCTAAACATCCAACAATTAGGTAGCAAACAGTACACTGTACTCTCATCAGTAACTCAGCACCACGTATCTAACGTGAACAGTAATTAAGAAATTACTAAAGCAAAACAAACATTCGCCCAAGCGAATAAAACGAGCCTCTCAAAAATCGAATCTGAGAAAAACTGTGTTCAAGGCAGTTGCACAGCTATTTATACTCGGAAAGAAATTTCTACAACATTCTAGCAAAATCCGGAGTGTTCGATTCATTCACAAACTTAAATAATCCATTCAAGAAAATTCTAGTGATAAAAAGAAAAACCCACGATATTACAACTCCGAGCGAAAATGTCTTCATGCTTATTAAATGTAGGGGAAGTGCAAAAACTACAAAATGTTACGGGGTCGGTATACCAATGGTAAAAGTGATATCTCAGATATTTTTGCAACATGCTGCCAGATAAAACCAAAAATAGTGAAATGGTGCAAGGCAGGAAAAACAACAACTATTTACAAGATTTGTAACAATAAGTTTTTAACGCCTCTGAGGCTGAGAGGTGGAAAGCGCTTGGTGGGATAGTTCCTTGACTGCAGTAAAAAAGATTGTTCTTTTTACTACTATCATATATGCTAAAGTTTGTTTGGATGGATGTATGGATGGAGCAGTCAGTTGATAAGCAGTCAGAAAAAATTATGTTTTTAATTACGCCTTTTTTGAGCCTCCATCGCCGAGTGACATAAAGCACATGTTCTGATAGCTTTTGGAGCGCTGTAAAATAGGTTGTGAGTTACCAGTGTATTAAGCATCAGATAAACTTCGTTCGAATGTTCTAATGTAATTAGAACTTCAGTTATAATTGCTTTTAACTAATTTCATGCTAAAATCTTGGTCAGCCTTAAATTGGAAATTCATTGTTGATTGCGACTTTTGTTTGAACTAAAACACACTTAGATACGAAAATATCGGTTAAAAATCGATGCTTGTCTAGGAATAATCGATCTTTCCTCTTGTTAAATTCTAGTAAAAAGTAGCCTATGACACTCGAGACTCGAAAACGAATCGATTGGCACCTCATTCATCAAAATCGAATGAATATAATTTAGGAGCTACGGTGGAACATCCTTAACCACAAACATGGCCAGACTGCTAAAAACATAACCCTTCCTTTAGGCTTTGCCGTAGTCGAGTAAAAATGACGGCAATAACTTAATTTTGCTTATAAGGAAAGTTAAAAATAGTGAACAATATTTGAAGGAAAAAAAAAGGTTACCTAAAACGTAATTTAACTACCAGTATAATTATGATTTAAGTTTTGTCGACTATATATTAAGCGGATGTAACGATAACGTTGGGTGTTGAGAGGATTGGTTACTCGACGTAAGGCCCGTTAACATTCGTCGGCTAAAGTAAGTTAAGTCCGTTTATACGCAACGGCTATAATATTGGTCCATTACAGCAACAGTGGCAAATGCAGCGAATTAAGTCAGATCTCTCCCCTAAGATCTTATTACACAAAAGCAGATTGTTTGCAGATAATTAATATCTGCTAACACTCTCTAGAAAACGTAATAGAAAAAAATAATACCGTGTGTTGAGTCAGCCGTTCCTCCCGACACCTTTTGCTGTGCTTGGGGGATGGCATTTCATTTCATTTTATGCTTAACTAGCTTGCTTTTGTTCCATTGAAAAGTTGAGCAGGTCAAATGGCTATTTTGTTTTGTTGGGTTTGATATCCTGCGCTTTATTCACACGAAACATTTTTCATAATGTGCAACACCATAGTTTGCGGACGCTCGCTGGTAAGATAAATTCACTTTATCTACCAGTTTGTTGGCAATCTTAGCTACAATAAGAGGATTTTTGCCTCCGGCTCGATCATTGGCTATTCCTTACTGAGGAGCCCATAATAATGGCGAAACTGCAGTCTTATTAGGATGCTATGATCGAGCTGTGGGTGCATTTGCTACATTTTTCATAATGCTTCATTTTGGTGCCTTTTATTTCATTGAAAAGGTGATCAGGTCAAATAGATATTTTGTTTTGTTGGGTTTGACATGTCGGCGCTTTATTCACTCTAAACATTTTTCGTAATGCTTTATTTGGTACGATTGCTGTCAGAAAAGTTGCTGACTTTTTTTTTTTTTTTGAAAATCTTTTGAATAAATCAAACATGCGTTTTGTCTAGTAATGGCATCATAATTCGCAAACAGAGTTTGACTGACACAAAGCGTAGTGCCTTCACGTGAGCGTTTTTCAATTTCAAGTAAGAAGTTTTTTCGCTAAAAACGCCGAGATCAAGTGCTGAGAAACCGTTACTGAGACTGTATCTCAGCTCCAGTAGTTTCATTAGTGTTCTTGAAATTAAAAAACTGCGACTAGAGCATTATTGTCAAGATTTTAAATGCTATTTTTTAAACTTTATGCTTTCTAAGTATAAATACATATATTCGAATCCCTAGAGGTAATCTAAATATTCCTCTGTGACAGATATCTACGAGTATTACTAATGGACCTAATAATTTTAACTCTTGAAAAATTTTTCAGAAAAAAAAATAATTGCACAAACACCATCTCTGATTTCAGTGCAACTTGTTTTACTGCTTTTAGTAGCCGGAAACTGTCAGATGTACGTACCAAGTTCCATACTGACTACAACTAACAACTGCAACTATATCTTGACTATAATTTAACCACGAGCAATGACTATTTTTATGGTCGGCATAATTACTTCTTCAAAACACAAAACTTTTCTTCAAATAAAAAATGCAAAAACTTTGCTGTCGGCCTTTTTATACTCGAGATTTTTTTTTCTTTGCAACAAAGCGTTTGTTGATTTATGAATGCAATATTGCGTGTCCCGAAAAAAAAAGGGAGCTATGGGAATTTATTGTTTATGCAAAAATGAATGTGAAACGTTGGTTAGCAGTCATGGAAAGGTAGCGAAAAAAAAATTACCAACCCCTCTAATATTCCATCCACAGCCCTCTAATTGCAAAAGGGGGTGATCCGAACGACTTCCTGCAATGTTGAAGAAACATCGAGCGATATTAC
>JAXGGA010007399.1:40000-62988 GCA_038373865.1 Uloborus plumipes
AGTGTCCTGCTCTCTTGAGTTCTTTGTAATTCTGTTTAGTTTTCAAGTTCAAAGGTCTTGTTCTTATTTATGTCTCAACAAATTTGGTGGTCGTTACGTCAAATACGGCTAGTGTCTTTCGCCACAGGCAAATCATTAGTCGACTCGTCCATGAGCATTGTATTTCTGATTACGATCTGAACTATGATTACAAAACGAAACCAGGCCAAAACACACTGCTCAGTGCTCAATTCGTTAACTTTTGTGTCCTAACCAGGGCTGTGGAGTCAGAGTCGGGCCAGGCCCGTCATTTAGGGGGGGCAGGGGGGTCAATTGCCCCCTCCCCCTGGTTTTGAGAAAACAATGCATTTACATATAAGTGGGCGTGGTTTTTAATGTTTTCCGATGAAATTGCATTGTGTTTGGACACTTTGACCCCCCCCCCCTAGAAAAACTTGAAATGACGTCCTTCAATCGGGCGGATTTTGGACAAAAGGAGTCGGAGTCGCTGAAAAACATGTCGACTCCTACTCCGACAAATTACTCCGAAATTTTATGGAGGTGAAAACATTTCTTTGAAACTAACATATTCAAATTTTCAGCTTCCATTATCCAAATCCTAAGCATCTAAAAAAAAAGAGCTGCATAATGGCGGGTCTGCTTTGTGAAACGAACTGCTACGTTTAATCTTATGTTGCAAAAAAGTTAAAACTCTAGGCCTGAAAAAAGGACTAAGTTTTAAAATCCCGGGGTCGAAGTCCACCATTTTTCCTCCGACTCCGCAGCCCTGGTCCTAAAGCCATATCTTCCTTTTAAATACTAATTTTCATTATTTAGTGACATGTTTTCGTACAAATACTGGCAAGCAGTATTTAAAACGTGTATCAGCCATATTTTGCGTTTGAATTTCATATTCAAAACAATGAAATATAGTCAAAATGTGATAGGTGTCCCCTGTTCTCAACACACATTTGTGAATTTTTGAGTAAATTTACCACATTATGAAAAAGTTTAAAAAATTAATACATGTGCATCTTGATATAGTATAAATGTGTATTTTAAGGTGCTATATCAATATTCCTCAAATTATTTACATATTTTGGAAAACACGTCATTTTGTACTTGTCCCTCGATTTTGTGTAAATACTGCTCCAAGTATAAAAAGAGCAATAAAGCTTTATAGATGACGCTAGTTGGCTTAAAGTACCTTCCGATGTACAAAGAACAGTCTTCCCAACATAAAAGTCAAATTGAAATAAAGTAGCATATCTTCTAGGTTATGTGAGCCTAAGTTGTTTTATCCTAAAAACTCCATGTGTTACTTCATTCAATGTCATTGATCTAGTTATCTTCCAAAAAATAAAAAGTGTGTTTGCTTGTTTCAAATGGGGCTGCGTTTAGCTTCTCGCCATTTGCAGACCAGTACATTCCCCAAGACCGGCATCCACTCTATCATGTGGCACCACTATCGGCGGAATGCCATTGCCACGAGAATTTTGACGCCCCTTTTCCCACTAGATGGAGGCACCTGAGCTCTATTCGATGCGAAACTGCACCAGGAATTTCATTTTGCCAAGAGATACTACAAGTCAAACAAGTACTCGAAGGATTTTTTACATGCCGCATAATGATACGACATGGACGCTGTCGGTTTTCTGCATCATAAAAATCCACCAAATGGAGTCGGGTTTGATCCAACGCCTTTGGGCGTCAGACGCCAGAAATTTAAAGTAAATAAACAAAATGTTGGATTGCCGAAAGTGTAATAACGTGCATTAATAAAATACTAGCTACTTGGCCCGACTTTGCACGGGATCTATCTCGAGGAAAAATGTCACGTCAAGTGACGCGTGTGTCTAAAAGTCCGATTAAATTAAAGTCAATAGTTTGCTAGAACGCAGTACGAAAAATTAATCAATCGCCAAAAATTTTTTAAATCCGTCCGTTACAGGAAAAGCCTAAAGCAAAAGCAAGAATTTTATTTGTTTATGTTCAAGAAAAAAATGGCAACACCTTTTTCTCATTAATAATTTATTTCACCCTATTTAATTTCTTTCACGCTCGTGCAGACGATTTTTATAAATCCAATTTAAAATGGATATTTCCAAATTTTCAAATGCCCATATCTTTCTTCAGGGTGGAGATATCGATTAGTGGTTTTGAAAACCTTCGGAAGGAAACTTTCCTAAAAGGTATTTTTTGCGTTCTTTCGAATGAGACCAAGATCGAGAAGATCCGATAAGTATTTCGCTAGATAGAGCCATTTTGAAGTCCTTTATTCGAAATTCGAACGGATCGGTACTTTTTTCCCGCTCAAAAACCACCCTATGATCCTTCCCGGGTGCCCAAGTATCTCCCTGCCAAATTTCGTCCAATATCCGACGTACACTGCGGATTAGTATAAGACACACACACACAAAGTATAATCATATTCTTTGTGTTTAATTTAGTATGGAATTTTACATCTTAAATTGAAGAATTGAAACACTGTTTATCCACAGTTTGAGACCAGATAAACCACTAATTGTCATTGGTGTCCTTACTTTAGGAAGTCGGTTTTCGGGTATAAAGCGAACGTTAGTGTGCGTCTATTGTTGAAAGCATAACAGTTTTATCCCTAGGTATTTTAGAAGGAAAGAAGTAATGACACAGTTCTTTTACAATAATGTAAATGTTTATCTTTGCTCACCAAAATATATTGTGACTGTGACGTTCTTGAAACGAATTTCCTAATGGTTAATAAAAATATCATTGTGTTCTGGGGAATGGGATTATCGATATCTGACCTCATCCAGTCATTTGAGAAATGAAACAAATTGGAAGTTTGTTCTATAAATTCATCACAAAATCATTGGATATAATGTACCACAGGTGAACGCTCAATTAAACACCACCACATTTATGGGGCCTATTATCACTTATACGACGATTTTGAATTGTCCCAGCACATTCTATAGCAAAATAATGATAGTATAATTCGTTTATGCGTCGCTCTAAAGACAAATATTCCACTTATGGGCCGAATTTTCTGTAAAATGCAAATCAAATGACTTATTTTCTTTAAAAAATAAGCATTTTTCTTCACTTTCCTCTTTAATCTTCCGCCTTTATTGCTTACGGAAGGCATTTTTCCGCATGTACAGTTCGCGAATAAGCGAGAGTTTACTGTGCGTGATTTCGTCTATGAATGTATAACCTCTTCAGTCCTTTTTATTTATACAGTGAACTCTCACTTATGCACCACCTCAGTTATACGCCTTTTTCACTTATACGACGATTTTGAATTGTCCCAGCACATTCTATAGCAAAATAATGATAGTATAATTCGTTTATGCGTCGCTCTAAAGACAAATATTCCACTTATGGGCCGAATTTTCTGTAAAATGCAAATCAAATGACTTATTTTCTTTAAAAAATAAGCATTTTTCTTCACTTTCCTCTTTAATCTTCCGCCTTTATTGCTTACGGAAGGCATTTTTCCGCATTGAACTAGAGTTACGGAGAGGGACAATTATCGTATTATGGATCGTTTTTAAAACTGAACAGTTTGTAATTAGGTATGCCACAAATTTCTGTTTTTCTCCTTATATCATTGTAGTTGCTGTTACAGCAATGGCCGAAAGGAGTAGTAAATATGCTCCTTTGCTCTATATGAATACATCTCTTTTCAATCTGCTCATTAGAGGCCGATGTGTTGCGTTTTTAAGTTGCATTTAAATAGGCCGTTGTTCCCATACACGTCTCTCTCACAGTATGCGCCTTTTGTCTGTTTGAGTGTGCCCTGGGCCGCGGCCGCAATAAGTGACAGTTCACTGTATCTGGTTTCAAAGCAAATTATAACGAAAAAACTATGCATTATAAAATCTTGTGTATATTTAAAAAAGATTGTAGCATTTATTTGTCATCAATCCCAATTTTTTTAGGTATTCTTCAGACCTAACAAAGGTTTAAAAACTTGAAATTAATATGGTTGAAAAAATCAGGACTGAAGAGGATAAACAAACGAAATGAACTATTTCACTTTGCCCCGCTTGCACTTAACGAATTAACATTGAACCTTTAACATAAAAACATGCCAAATATAAACTAAACAAGGACTGCACTGGACATCAGTCGATCTTAATTAATAGTTAAAATGATAACTGAAAATATTTTGTCATTTTATAATAAGAAGAAATGTTTTTGAAAAATCACCGGTTTTTCAACAAAGGTATCAAATATTTTATATTGATTTTTTTGAAAATTTTGAGCCATCTTTTTCGTTGATCCTTGAAGCTGTTTTTTTTTTTTTTTTTTTTTTGACCAGGAATCAACTTTATGTTCAAGAATACTTAAAATAACTTAATAACTTAGCATATTGGCAGATAGGTGACACTGCAAACTGAAAATATTTGATCTTTCACTTTGCCCCGCTATTTTAATCTGTCCCACATTCCCCTACTTATTAAAAACCCCCAGATGATGAACAAGAGAGATATACAACACAAATGGATGCTGAAAACTCACTTGCTCCAGGACGAAAAATTTGGTATTCATTAGGGGGCCACAAATCCAAATTGATTGAGAATCCCTGCATTAGGATGTTCTTGCGCCATCTATGATCAAATTAGCAAACTAGGAAATCGAGAGTTACAACGTTACTATCACTACATTAAAAAAAAAAATTCATTGTGCAGTAGCTGTTACGCTTTTTTAATTCTTTTACCAATGTCTTGAAAAATTAAATCTATTAATCATGAAGATCCAAGGATTTTGAATACAATTATTTCAACACATAGGAAAATATATTAGCTACCAGTTTTTTTTCTCAATGACTTTTTATTTATATAATTACATTTGAAACTTAAGTATTTCATTTGAGTTTCGTTAAGTTTGTCTCTCCAGAAGGGACCAAACATTAAATTTAATGTACAGAAAATAACAACGTTATGAATGCACAAATCAGCAGGGATACTGCAGACACGTGGTTCGGCGTTACAAAGAACGCCTTTATCAATGCAAAAAATTTGTGAGCTTATGGATGCACAGACATCCGACTTTTGTCGAGATTATAGTAGATAATGTGATGTAGTAGAGTAGATAATGTGAATTTATCTTACCAGCGAGCTTCCGCAAACCATGGTGCGGCTCAACTCGAAATTTGAAGGCAAAAGCTGGGTAATATACAATGAGTTACCGCCCATAAGCAAGGCTGAGGCAGAACTGAAGCAAATCTACCAGTTTGCTGGCTATCTTAGCTACCTTGAGGATTTTTGCCTCCGCCTCGATCATTGGCTATTTCTAACTCAGGAGTCCATAATAAGGACGAAACTGCAGTCTTAGGATGCTATGATCGAGCTATGGCTGCATTTGCTTCAGTTTTGCCTCAGCCCTGGCTTAGGACGCTTTTCCACTTGACGGCACGATAACGACGAAAATCGGACGGTAATACTGCAACGATAAGTACCGTGTCGTGTCGTTTATAGCAGTTTTTCCACTCAAACGATATCGTTTCTCCGAACGTGTCATTTTCCACCGCATTTCATTTCGAGATAGTAGCTCACACGTATATTATTACGGCTCCTCCATTTATCAGATTACGACTGTTATATTTACTTTACCTCCAGAAAAAGAAAACAAATGAAAAATACGATATTGAGTGCATGATATTCACAACTTTATTACATTCTCACCTTGTTTTCTTCGAACGAAACGCATACTATCTGCTGGAATCACAGAGCGAAAAAGGGCGGATCTAATCTCCAAGAGCGCTAATACTCCCAAAAGGTTGCCATAGAACTTTTTTAAATTAAGTCCACAGTTCGCCATGATTTGTTTTCGTAATTGTAGTGCTCTTTAGTACTAAGCGAGTATATTCCCATTTCATTATAATGAAGAGGATTCGTTAATAAATATGTTTCGTTGTCAATTGTCTCTTCGTTGACACCATCGCTTCTGGGCGAATAGATTCGCCATTTATCGCTCGGCGACGCCAACACTATCAGAATGAAAATTTGAGTTTTTTTGTAGCATTAAAAATCTTCTGAGCAACAATAATGAAACAAAATATCAAATAAAATGAATAAAATTGCTTTATTGCTACATCTTTTGTTTATCGTCTGCAAATTGAAGCATTTATTAATACAGAGATGTCGAATTTAAGCGCCATTGCTATAGTTCGAAGAAAGTAAACAGATGGATGAGTATCGTCCCGATTTCAAAGGCGAGACGGATGCCATCTGACACGAATGGGACGATGAACGACAGCGTTCGGTCGAGAGACGGCACAATCGTCCTGGAATCGGGAGATGGAAAAGCGCAGAGCATATTTTAATGCATTTTGCGTGCTCCAATGCCGGATGACGACAATCGCTTACGATTTATCGTTGCCGTGTCGGTAAGTGGAAAAGCGCCCTTATGGGCGGTAATTCATTGTACAGTGCGTCGCAAAAGTTTAAGCACTATGCAAATTTTTGAATAAAAAGAAATCTTTTCAGCAGAATGCTTTCATATTTACACTGTAAGTGGCTACTATGATCCTAATTAAGTGTTTGAAGTTTTGAAAAATATAACCACAACGAAAATCAGAAAATACAAAAGATATTTTTTTGGCTGTCGCAAAAGTTAATGCACAGATCAGATTTTATGCAAATATCTCTTGAAACGTGATGCGTGAAGAACCAATGCGGTTCTTTTGAACGAGTTATATAGTGTGGCAATGGCTTAAAGGGTTATCACGATGCCAAAGTCACTACAGTTCTCGCCTGAAGAAGTTGTGAAACTCTGGAAGCTGAAAGCAGAAGGTAACTCTGTTATGCAATTTTCATTGATTTTAAATCGATCTAAACGTGGTATTTGTAATGTTCTGAAACGTGGAAATCAATTTAAACCTGAGTTTCGCTCAGGAAGACTTCTTCTCGAGAGGATAGAAGAATTAAAAAACTGGCCTTAACTGAAAATGTGTCACTTAATCAAATAAAAACTAGACTTGTAACACAATTCTCACGTGATACCGTAAGCAGACGAATAAAAGAATCAGAATTTATCAAAAAACAAAAGTTAGCTCGCAAACCTTTTCTGAAAAAGTGTCACAAGTAAGCAAGACTGCAGAGGGCAAAGCATCATATGCATTATAGTGACGAATGGATTACTGTTGTGTTCTCTGATGAAAAAAAAATGGAATTTAGACGGTCTAGATGGGTTCTCATACTACTGGCGTGACTTGAGGAAAGATCCGAAGTGCGTGTTCAGTAGGCAACATGGTGGTGGCTCAGTCATGGTATGGGGCGCTTTTTGCTTCAACGGACAAACTTCGCATAGCTTTCTAAAGGGTGGACAAAATTCAGAAAGGTATCAAGATACCCTGGGAAAGCATTTGTTACCATTTGGTGAAGTCCTAGGTGCTCTTGATTAGATTTTTCAGCAAGACAACGCTTCAATACACAATTCCCGTAGTACAAAAGAATGGCTTGCTTCTCAAAGTATTAGTGTAATCAGTGTTGGGCATTAATCAACTAAAGTCTCAATAGACTAAAGTAATCATTGCACTTTTTAATTTAGATTAATTTAATGTGATTGAATTCAATTCGCAGACGATGATTAAAGTTAGTTCAAACTAACTTAGTCAGTCTGTGAAAATGATTAATTTAGTGCAGTTTAATTTAGTTCAGATTAAATTAATCGAATTGATTTAGTCGAAACTAAAGTAATCAGATTGATTTAGTCGTGACTAATATAATCAGATTGAATTTCAATGGACTAAAATTAGACTAAAATTAAAATTCAGATTTATGTAAATCTAGATTGATTTTAAACTGATACTGAGATATAGTACATGTACTTTTGCATACATATACACGCGTACACGAGAAATTACATGTATTTACGTGGAAACACGAGTGAATACGAGTATATAAGAGCTTTTTATATGCAAACACGAGTATACACGTACTACCCCGAATATACTCGTGTATAAGGTTACATTTGTATTTATGCGACTATATACACATATTTACGGGAATACACGAGTTAATACGAGTATACAAGAGCATATATATGCAAACACAAGTATATACGTACTAACCCGAGTATACTCGTGTATATGGTTATATTTGTATTTATGTCATTATATACACACATTTACGGGTATACACGAGTTAATACGCGTATATAAGAGCATATATATGCAAACACGAGTATATGCGTATTATCCCGAGTATATTCGTGTTTTGGGTTATAATTGTATTTATGCGCTCATATACACATATTTGCGTGTATACACAAGTTAATACGAGTATATAAGAGCATATATATGCACACACGAGTATATACGTACTATCCCGAGTATACTCGTGAAAAGGTTTTATATTCGTATTTATGAGCTTAAATACATATATTTACGTCTACGCACATGTTAATACGAGTATATAAGAGCGTATATATGCAAACACGAGTATACACGTACTACCCCGAATATACTCGTGTATAGGGTTACATTTGTATTTATGCGACTATATACACATATTTACGGGAATACACGAGTTAATACGAGTATACAAGAGCATATATATGCAAACACAAGTATATACGTACTAACCCGAGTATACTCGTGTATATGGTTATATTTGTATTTATGTCATTATATACACACATTTACGGATATACACGAGTTAATACGCGTATATAAGAGCATATATATGCAAACACGAGTATATGCGTATTATCCCGAGTATATTCGTGTTTTGGGTTATAATCGTATTTATGCTCTCATATACACATATTTACGTGTATACACAAGTTAATACGAGTATATAAGAGCATATATATGCACACACGAGTATATACGTACTATCCCGAGTATACTCGTGAAAAGGTTTTATATTCGTATTTATGAGCTTAAATACATATATTTACGTCTACGCACATGTTAATACGAGTATATAAGAGCGTATATATGCAAACACGAGTATATGCGTACTATCCCGAGTATACTCGTGTATAGGGTTATATTCGTATTTATGCGCTCATATACACATATTTAAGTGTATACACGAGTTAATACGAGTATATAAGAGCAAATACATGCAAACACGAGTATATACGTACTATCCCGAGTATACTCGTGTATAGGGTAATATTCGTATATTTATGTGATCATATACATATATTTACGTGTATACACGAGTTAATACGAGTATATAAGAGCATATGTATGCAAACTCGAGTATATACGTTCTATCCCGTGTATACTCGGGTATAGGGTTATATTTGTATTTATGCGCTTATATACATACATTTTTATGCATATACGAGTAAATTCGGGTATTTACGAGTAAACATGAAAATATACGTGTGAACCCGAGTATACTCGTGTGTAGGGGCATGTTTGTATTTCTGCTCTTGTATACAAACAGAAATGAGCACATACGAGTAAATATACTAGTATATACTAGTAAACAGGAGCATACACTAGTATATACTAGTAGCATACACTAGTATATACTAGTAAACAGGAGTATATACGAGTTAACACGAGTATACTCGGGATAGTACGTATATACTCGTGTTTGCATAAATATGCTCTCATATACTCGTATTAACTCGTGTGTACCCGTAAATGTATGTATATAAGCGCATAAATACAAATATAATCCCTATATACAAGAGTAAACTCGGGATAGTACGTATATACTCGTGTTTGCACAAATATGCTCTTATATACTCGTATTAACTCGTGTGTACCCGTAAATGGATGTATATAAGCGCATAAATACAAATATAATCCCTATACACGAGTATACTCGGGATAGTACGTATATACTCGTGTTTGCATAAATATGCTCTCATATACTCGTAGTAACTCGCGTGTACCCGTAAATGTTCGTATATAAGCGCATAAATACAAATATAACCCAATACACGAGTATACTCGGGATAGTACGTATATACTCGTGTTTGCATATTTTTGCTCTCATATACTCGTATTAACTCGTGTGTACCTGTAAATGATGTATATAAGCGAATAAATACAAATATAACCCTATACACGAGTATACTCGGGATAGTACGTATATACTCGTGTTTGCATATATATGCTCTCATATACTCGTATTAACTCGTGTGTACCTGTAAATGATGTATACAAGCGAATAAATACAAATATAACCCTATACACGAGTATACTCGGGATAGTACGTATATACTCGTGTTTGCATATATATGCTCTCATATACTCGTATTAACTCGTGTGTACCTGTAAATGATGTATATAAGCGAATAAATACAAATATAACCCTATACACGAGTATACTCGGGATAGTACGTATATACTCGTGTTTGCATAAATATGCTCTCATATACTCGTATTAACTCGTGTGTACCCGTAAATGTGTGTATATAAGCGCATAAATACAAATATAACCCTATACACGTGTATACTCGGGATAGTACGTATATACTCGTGTTTGCATAAATATGCTCTCATATACTCGTAGTAACTCGTGTATACCCGTAAATGTTCGTATATAAGCGCATAAATACAAATATAATCCTATACACGAGTATACTCGGAATAGTACGTATATACTCGTGTTTGCATATATATGCTCTTATATACTCGTATTAACTCGTGTGTACCCGTAAATGCATGTATATAAGCTCAGAAATACAAATATGTCCCTACACACGAGTATACTCGGGTTCGCACGTATATACCCGAATTAACTCGTAAAAACCCGAATTCACACGTATCTGTGTGTAAATGTGTATGTACAAGCGCAGAAATACAAATTATCCCTAACACACGAGTACACTCGTGTTAACTCGTATATACTCGAGTTTACACGCATATACTCGTGCATACCCATACTTACTCTTATATGACGTAAATGTTTGTATATAAGCGCAGAAATACAACTATTATCCACCACACGAGTATACTCGTGTTAACTCGTTTCTACCCCTATTTACAAGAACATACTTTAAATACCCATATCGAATTTAATCGTAAATAAATTACTCAGACTGAAATCAATTTTATTAGTTTTAATCGAATTGAATTTAGTGCAATTACTTTTAGTCTGACTAAAATTAATCTGACTAATTTAGTCTTGATTAAATCAATCTGAACTAAATTAGTTTTTTTCACCAACTAACGAAGTTAGTTTGAACTAACGTTAATCGTCGGCAAATTAAATAGTTCAAATTTTAAGTAATCTGAACTAAATGCGAGTCAGATTACTTTAGTCAACTAATCAATCGATTAAAAATTTAGTTGATTTTTTTAGTTCTTGCCCAACACTGAGTGTAATGAACTGGCTAGCACTCAGCCCGGTTCTAAATCCCATAGAAAACATCTGGGGAATTCTCGCACGTGACGTATACCAGAATGGGAAGCAGTATTGCTCTGTTCAAGAGCTTAAATCTACAATCGAGGAAGCCTGGTACAGACTAACTCCCGAAACCTTCCATAATCTCGTGCTATCGATGAAAAATCGCATATTAGAACTCATCAGATGTAACGGTAACACCATAGACTACTAAAAGACTTTTATGCTTTCTAAAATATATATATTCCGTTTTTGTGCTTAAACTTTTGGACTGCAAATTTTTGATTTTATCATGTAATCGTATTTTAATGTCTATGAATTGTTTCCAAATCCGAAATATGGATTTTCAAGCTGTTTGTTTAATTACAGCAAAAATTTCGAAGCTTTTTGAAAAATACATTTCGTCTTATTAAAAGATTTCGGTTGTGCTTAAACTTTTGCGACGCACTGTATATTACCCCGCTTTTGCCTTCAAATTTCGAGTTGAGTCGCATCATAGTTTGCGGACGCTCGCTGGTAAGATAAATTTACTTTATCTACCAGTTTGTTCTCTATCTTAGCTACCTTGGAGGATTTTTGCCTCCGGCTCGATCATTGGCTATTCCTAACTCAGGAGTCCATAATAAGGACGAAACAGCAGTCTTAGGATGCTATGATCGAGCTGTGGGTGCATTTGCTTCAGTTCTACCTCAGCTCTGGCTTATGGGCGGTAACTCATTGTATATTACCCAGCTTTTGCCTTCAAATTTCGAGTTGAGTCGCACCATGGTTTGCGGACGCTCGCTTTTAAGATAAATTAACTTTATCTTCCAGTTTGTTGGCTATTTTAGCTACCATAGAGGATTTTTGCCTCCTGCTCGATCATTGACTTTTCCTAACTGAGGAGTCCATTAAGGCTCGATCGATGGCATTTTTTGGCCGATGGCCGATCGATTTTTCCTCTTTCCAGTCGGCCGATGGCCGATGGTAAAAAAAAAATCAAATGATTAGAAAAATAAATGTTTAAGAAATTTGATGGGTCATATGTTCATTTTATTCTACTTCTTTTTCAGTCATTCAGATTTTGGGCCTAAATTTCTAATTTACTAACAATTGACAAAAATTATATGATCGAGAGAGAGAGAGAGATGCAGTAAGTTGAGAACTCATTCGTACCATTTGTACTAGGTGTAGTCATGCAGATACTTTCTTAGCTGCAATCCGAAGTTCCAAATGTGCTTTTTACTTTTTCTTTTTTTGACTAATCAATTTTAATTTCAATGCAGACTAATATCATAAATTGGTGACAACTGAGTGATATAATCGCAAAGTGTTTTATAACTAACAAAGAAAGATACAACAAAGATGGAGAAAAAAAATAAGATACTGAATTCGGTATCGGCTGAGCGGTATTTGACAAAATTCCTATTAAAATTGCTGATATTTGTAACGTAAATCTCTGTAAAGCAATTCCGCATTCGAATCCTCTTTTATTCATGAATTAAGTTCCACGTACAGTCATAGAAAAAAAAACGAAACGCTCTGAATTATTCGGCTGCTATACTTGCCAAGAACAAAAGAAAGGTGTCTTCTGACATAGTATAAAGTTTTCTTTTAAACTATGTGAGTAAAATTTTGATAAGGGGCTATATACAAAGTGAAATGAACTCAAAGTATGAATTTTCAAATAGGAACCCCTACATTTGGTTACATAATTAGGTGCGGAGAGCCAAAAGTATGCTGGGTACCAAGCGGCATCACTTTAGGACCAGTAGAACAAAAGTTATGACCGACCAAAGATTTAGGGACCACCACCACATTTAAAATGCTACTTTCAAGGTCGAAATTTACAAAGAGTAGACAAATCATATTTTTTCGACTAAATTACCTAAAGCTACTCGCAATAATACGTTTGCTTTTCGTAATTAATTAAAAATTCTCGGGTTTTGTTGAAGTTATAATATTTTTTGAAATTTGGAAGAGAAAACCTACTGTGTAGAGCTCAAGGGAAAAACGCAACATTCTATCTTTTTGATCAAACAAAGATGGATGCATACTTTTATCTACGCACTAACCGTTGCAGCACACACCTTTTGGAGAGAGGTTACAACTTAAAAGTAACCTCTTGTATTTATATAAACTACTGTATTAGGATTGGCAAAAATGTTAAAACCGTGGCTCAGAATTTAAAAAAAGTCTAATCGTCACAAGTTATTCCGAATAACCTTCCGAGACACCACAGTTTTCAATGAAAATCAAGTGTCCACGTAAAAAGTTTTCTGAATTGCTACATGTTGCATGAGCGCAGACTTCTCACTAATGGACAAAAAATTGGATTGTCTACCAGTTTTAAAATATACTCAGCTGTTTTATTAGCGTTTAGCTTTCAACATATTATAACTGTTGAAAACTAAATACTATATAAAAACGCTGAGCATGTTCTGCAACTGGTAGATAAACATATTCCTCTTTCTTTGCGTAGAAATTCCCTGCTATTATTTCAGTTTGCACAGTTGTATATTAGGGTGGGCCGAAAAAACACTTTTTTTTATTTCGAATTTGTAATAGCGCGGAAAAGTTGCGAATTGTGAAGACAAAAAGAAGGAAAAAAAAATTATCGAAATCGGTTGATATCTTCCGATCGCGCATAAGCCCTAAAGTTTGACAAAAAATGAAAAAACTTCATTTTCGCGATTTTTTTTTAAATTTTTGAATTTGATGTTTTCGAAATGTAATAGTGCGGAAAAGTAGCTAATTGTAAGGACAAAAAGAAGGAAAAAAAAATTATCGAAATTCATTGATATCTTCCGATCGCGCATAAGGCCTAAAATTTGACAAAATATGAAAAAAACTTCATTTTTGCGATTTTTTTTTGAAAAAATTTCGAATGAAATGTTTCCATAATTTTTTCGCGCGGAAAAGTTTATAATTATGAAGACAAAAAGAGGGATAAAAAGGAGGAAAAAAAATTATCGAAATCGATTAATATCTTCCGGTCGTGCCTAGGGCCTAAACTTTGACAAAATATGAAAAAACATCATTTTGGCGATTTTGTGTTTAATTTTTTGAATTAGATGTTTTCGTAATGCAATACTTGTAACGTTTGCTAATATAGCCTTAAAACATTGTGTTTTGATTTTGTTTTGGTCAGTTAATATCTTCCGGTTGCGCATTAACCCCAAAATTACCCAAAATAAAAATTAAAAAAAAGTTACATTTTTACACGTTTTTGGTTTTTGATGAATATTTTTTTGTGAAACAACCATATTATTTTTTGAGACAGACTGACAATAATATAGAACAACAAACTACCACAGGTTCAGTCGATATTATTCAGTTGCGAAAAGCCTTAGAAACTCTCATGCGTAGACGTCCGGCAGCAATCCAGGCAACGTCGCTCGCCGGCAACGGCTCTCTTCCACTCCATCGCCGCCTTCCTAGGACTACGTCAGCTGTCTACCTATATTGTTTTTTCAGTCTACGTTTCTATGTAGTAATCGCAATGTACTATTATTTAGTTCAATCTAGCTGTTTTCATTTTGAAATTCTTACAGTCTTCTGTAATGATGTAGTTTTCTGCTCTGTGTGAACTCGGTGATTTAACGAAAAAGTTATACAATGGACGGGCCAAATAACAAGACGAATACTCTAATAACAAGACAAATATTTGGCTGCCCCACTTTTGGTACTCCAAAAGAACTGCCATCAAACAAGCCGTCCACTGGCAAGGACATCATTATGTGCCGTACTCAAGGAAGGTTAAATTTGGCACTAGAAATTAATAATGGTGTCTTCGCCAGTAGGCAGTTAGGTTGATGGCAGTTCTTTGGAGTGCCAAAAGTGGCGCAGCCAAATATTTGTCTTGTTATTACATAACTTTTTGTTAAATCACAGAGTCCACACACAGCAGGAAACTACATCATTACAGAAGACTACAAGATTTTCAAAATCAAAACAGCTAGATTGAACTAAATAATAGTACACTGCGATTACTACATAGAAGCGCAGACTGAAAAAACAATATAGGCAGACAACTGACATGGTCCTAGGAAGGCGGCGATGGAGTGGAAAAGAGCCGTAGCCAGGCGAGCGACGTTGCCTGGATTGCTGCCCGACGTCTGCGCATGAGAGTTTCTAAGGCTTTTCGCAACTGGATAACATCGACTGAACCTGTGATAGTTTATTTTTCTATATTATTGTCAGTCTGTCTCAAAAAATACTACGGTTGTTTCACAAAAAATTATTCATCAAAAACCAAAAACGCGTAAAAATGTAACTTTTATTTATTATTTTGGGTAATTTTGGGGTTAATTCGCAACCGGAAGATATTAACTGACCAAAACAAAATCAAAGCACAATGGTTTAAGGCTATATTAGTAAACGTTACAAACTATTGCATTACGAAAACATCTAATTCAAAAAATGAAACAAAAAATCGCAAAAATTATGTTTTTTTCATATTTTGTCAAAGTTTAGGCGCTAGGCACGACTGGAAGATATTATTCGATTTCGATAATTTTTTTCCTCCTTTTTATCCCTATTTTTGTCTTCATAATTATAAACTTTTCCGCGCGAAAAAATAATGAAAACATTTCATTCAAAATTTTTTTACAAAAAATCGCAAAAATGAAGTTTTTTTCATATTTTGTCAAATTTTAGGCCTTATGCGCGATCGGAAGATATCAATGGATTTCGAAACATTTTTTTTCCTTCTTTTTGTCCTTACAATTAGCTATTTTTCCGCACTATTACATTTCGAAAACATCAAATTCAAAAATTTAAAAAAAAAATCGCGAAAATGAAGTTTTTTCATTTTGTGTCAAACTTTAGGGCTTATGCGCGATCGGAAGATATCAACCGATTTCGATAATTTTTTTTTCCTTCTTTTTGTCTTCATAATTCGCAACTTTTCCGCGCTATTACAAATTCGAAATAAAAAAAAGTGTTTTTTCGGCCCACCCTATTGTATATAGTCCCTAAAAATGGTTCATCATATCTCAAAAACTACTGGATATTTTGAGCTCCCATTTTGGATTTTCCTTTGAAACCCCTTCTAGATTGTTTCTAAATCAAAATATTATATGGTTCCAGATCATCATTTTTTTAAATATTAATTTCAAAATTCATAAAAAATTCAAAATTTTATCTGAGAGGAAGTCAATGACGTTTTTATTGTTGGGTTGGTTCATACTTTGATATAAAAAAACAAACTTTGCCGTACCTATCGTAGTTTAGGTATTATATGCCCAAGTATCAAAAATATTTTTAACATTACGGGACGGTTTTTTCTCAGTTCAATTGTGAAGCAACGGCTGGAGCAAATTTAAAACGATTCGGTATACAAAGTTAAATGATGTTGCTGATCACAAATATGCGATAAAAAAGGGGGGTTTTCATAGAAAATTTTAAAGTTAATGCCAATTTTTATATGAAGACGACCCCTTAACAACAATTTACCAATAGAAATTTATAGAGCACATTATTCCTGAAAAAATAACATATTACACGTGTCTCTAGTGTTAATAGTCTTCGAATACGAGCGAGTGTTTCGTTTTTTTTTCTATGACTGTACATGTACGAAAACGTTTGAGATAGAAATTTGAAACGGACACTGTGTTCAGTAATAGGCAACTGCTTTATTGTTTGAAATAAACATAAAAAAAAGACTCCAGCAATAATATGCGGATACACCAAACTTAGTCAAAAGAACTTTCCATTATGTTGTTTAATCATTAAAAAAAAAAAAACAAGTGAATCAGTCAACAAATTACACTGTGGGAGTGGAAAAGCTCTTTAAGATATTTTAACACCATAAAGTTAAACAAAACAAGAAGTTCTGTCAAGAACTAAACGAGCCTACTTTTCCGTACATCGACATCGGTATTCTAGCATTTGATCAATGTTCCTTAAAAAATCTGAGACGGCAAATTATTTCAAACGTACCTTTTTAGCACATAAAGCTAATTTCTAAAAACCAAATATGTAGACTTCATCTGATGAAATAGGCACTTAAAAAGTAAACAAAAAAATAAAGTTGTTGCATCTTTTAAACAATGCAGCTTTTATAGTTCTTCCGTAGAAAAATTAATTGTTTTGAAAAAAAATTAAAAATAGGAGGCAAATCACAACACATTTTATCAAACAAAAAAAAACTTGTTCCTAAAAAATGTCTCGAATTTCATTTTTAATCCGTTGTCAATAATTAAAAACAAATAATTGATTAAAGAAATAATAAAATGTTCTCTTAAATGAGTATTTTTTCTTAGACAAAAAATCGTCTGCCAAAAAAATAATAATAATAATAAATAAAACAAATGAATAAACAAAGAAAAAAATCGTCTGCATGGTTATTTCTTTTAAGAGTAGGAGTCAGTCATCTTTTCCCAGCCTGCATTTCTGCAATGTTTGCTGAGTCAGAGTTAGAGTCGAGGATTCAGAGTTGGAATTGAAAAGTCGAAGTCATCAGTCGCGGTCGACAGGTAGAGTCAGAGTCAGACAAAAATTCTAATAGTAGGACTCGGTCTTTTTTTCCGAGCCTGTATTTCTACCATAGGGGCGGAGTTGTAGCCAAAGATTCGGTGTCGGAGTCGGTTTAAAAAAAAAAAATTCGTCAGTCGAAGTCGAAAGCTCTAAAATTACAATGGTAGGAGTGGATCATTTTTTCTGAGCCTGCTTTTCTGCCATGTTTGTGGAGTCGGAGTCAGAGTCAAGGAACAGAAGCAGAGTCCTCACTGCAGCTTATTCAGAAAAGTACTTCACATACTTTTTTTTTTCAAAATCATTTTCTAACAAAGTTAGTTTGAAGGAAATCCGTCTTTAAGCTCAGGATCTATATTGAACTTAAATTTCCCCATAGGCGCAATGTTAAGTGTTTTTCTAAACGGTTTAATATTGAACGAAAAATGGTTCAAATCAAAAAGTGAAATATGGGAATGAAGTGTCCTCACTGAGATCTTTCGAACAAAAAAAAAGTTTATTCAATTCGGACTGTTCACTTAAAAGTAATTAGGTGGGAAATAGTTGTTTGAACGGTTCAATGTTGAACAAAAAATTGTTCTACTTGAAAATTAAATACGGTAATGAAGTATCCTTGCCGAGATCTTTCGAACAAAAAAAAAGTATGTTTAAATCGGACTGTTCACTCAAAAGTTATTAGGGGTGACAGCTTGTTTGAACGGTTCAACGTAGAACAAAAAATTGTTTAAGTCGGAAATTTAAATACGGGGATGAAGTATCGTTGATAAGATCTTTCGAACAAAAAAAAATTTGTTTAAATCGGACTACTCACTAAAAAGTTAGTATCGCGGGACAGGTTGTTTGAACAGTTCAAAGTTTCACCAAAAATTGTTCAAAATTGAAAAATCAAATTTAGGAATGAGCTCTACTCGCCAAGCGCTTTCCAACAAAAAAAAAAAGTTTGTTCAAATCGGAATGTTCATTCAAAATAGTTATTGGGGGGTGGGGGGCAGACAGACCGACACACAAATTCCCCATCTCAAAGCCTTGCTTTCCAAATTTTAATTTTTTGATTTTTTTTTAAATGTTTTTGTTTCTGTTTGCCTTTTTTTGGACCTGGTAATAATTTTATGATATCTTAAAACCACTTTTAATGCTTTTTTCATTTTTTTCCCTTTTAACGGGAAAGTAGGCTAAAAAGGCAACAGATAAATCACAATACTAAGAAATGTTTGCATGTTCTTTAAAAACTGCGACAATTGCACAACTTATTTTATTGAAAAACAACAACCATGAAAAAAAAAAAAAAGAGTCAGCTTTTGCACCTTTTTTTTTTTCTTGCTACTTTTGCTCCAAATTTGATTTTTTTTTTTTTTTTTGCTGAATCTTGCATCAAAATGGCCTTTTTTTTTTTTTTTTGCTTCAGTCGCGCTAAAATTGTAATTTTCCTGTTTCAGCCTGCTCCGAGACTGTGTTTTTTTTCCCCTCCAGTATGCTCCAAAATAATTATTTTTCTTCTCCAAAACATAATTTTAACTGCTCCGAAATAGTATCCATCGTATCCCACCCCTGATATAGTTTAAATAAAATTAGAACTTGAGTAATGAGTATATGATAGTAAGTTATAGAGTGCCGTCGACACATTTACAATTGTAATTTTTTAATGAAAATATCTCATAGATTATCATAGAACAGTGGAGTAAAATGATATGAGTTCAAGCGAGAAATAGTAAATAATACACAAATTATCAGTATCGTAGTGCAAGATGGCAATGGTACATATTCAATATTATAATTATGCATTAAACTAATAGGTGAAATCTGAAATAGATTAATCCTCCCTAATAGCGAACACCTCCCAATAACGGACAAAACCGTTATTCGGAGGTATTACTGTAATTCTTAAACTTCGCATTAAAGCCAGCCCCGTCATTTATGGGGTAGGGGGGTCAATTGCCCCCCCTGACTTTAGGAAATCAATGTATTGGCATATAAGTAGGCGTGGTTTAGGCCACTTTTTGGTAAATTTTTACATTGTGTATGCACCCTTCGCCCCCCCCCCCCCTGGAAAATTTCGAAATAACGTCCCTGATCAAAGCGATCACCCAGAAATCGTCTTCTGTGTTGTGAAAATTTCGGTATTTGCCTGATTCGGAAAATTCCAAAACACAGAACTGTGTTAGTCGCGTTTGCTGCCCGATTTTAAGCCACATGCTAAACATACTTTTAATTGTGAAGTAAAAAATAGAGAAAATAGAATTCCCTCATACGAAAACTTAAAAAAAAAAAGACATCGGCCTTGCATCGGCATTTAGATATTTTTGAGGCCGATGGGCCGATGTTTTTCCCATGTTAGCATCGGCGGCCGATGCCGATGGCCGATGGAAAAAATTTCAACCATCGGCGCCGATGCATCGGCCAGGCCGATGCCGAGCCTTAGAGTCCATAATAAGGACGAAACTGCAGTCTTAGGATGCTATGATCCAGCTGTGGATGCATTTGCTTCAGTTCTGCCTCAGCCCTGGCTTATGGGCGGTAACTCATTGTATATTACCCACTACCCAGCTTTTGCCTTTAAATTTCGAGTTGAGTCGCACCATGGTTTGCGGACGCTCGCTGGTAAGATAAATTTACTTTATCTACCAGTTTGTTGGCTATCTTAGCTACCTTATGAGGATTTTTGCCTCCGGCACGATCATTAGCTAAACCTAACCGAAAACTCTATAATAAGGACGAACTAAGATGCTATGATCGAGCTGTGGGTGCATTTGCTCTTGATTATCTGGGACTGATAATTATGTCAAACATACCATTTCAGCACTTAAAACTGATTTCTAAAAGCAAAATATACCCCTCTCATCAGATGAAATAGACACGTATAAAGTAAATAAACGAATAAATAAAGTTTTGTCGCACCTTATAAAGAATGTAACTGTTATAGTTCTTCCGTAGAAAAATTCCTCAAACGTTTTCAAAAAAAAAAGAAAATAATAAATAAAAGTACAAAGAACATCAAAACACATTTTATCAAAGAAAGAAGAAAAAAATACTCGTTCGTTAATAAAATGTCTCGAATTTCATTTTTAATCCGTGGCCAGTTGTTAAATATAAATAAAGAATAAAATGCTCTCGCGAATAAAAAATTTTTGTCACAAAAAAAATCGTCTGCCAAAAAAAAAAAGTAAAATATTACAAATAAATAAATAAACAAAAAATCGTCTACACAGCCAGTAATTTTTTCTGAGCCTGCATATCCGTCATGTTTGCGGAGTCGGAATCAGAGTCCTCACAGAAGATTATCCAGAAAAGTACTTTACATATGTTATTTCTCAAAACCATTTTCTTACAAAGTTAGTTTGAAGGAAATCCGCATTTCAGTTCAGGATCAAAATTCAACTTAAATTTCCCCGTAGGAGCTAATGTTAAGGTTTTATTTTCTGAACGGTTCTACATTGAACGAAAAATGGTTCAAATCTAAAAGTGAAATATGGGAATGAGTCTCTCCGAGATCTTTCGAACAAAAAAAAAGTTTATTCAATTCGGCTGGTTTACTTAAAAGTTATTAGGTGGGGAAAGGTTGCTTGAACGGTTCAATGTTGAACGAAAAAATGTTCAAATTTTAATTTTAAATACGGTTACTAGGTTTCCTTGCTGAGATCCTTCGAAAAAAAAAGTTTGTTTAAATCGGACTGTTCACTCAAAAGTTATTAGGGGTGACAGTTTGTTTGAACGGTTCAATGTTGAACGAAAAATTGTTCAAATCGAAAATGTAAATACGGGAATGAAGTATCCTTGAGAAGATCTTTCGAACAAAAAAAATTTGTTCAAATCGGACTGTTCACTAAAAAGTTAGTATCGCGGGACAGGTTGTTTGAACGGTCAAAGTTGAACCAAAAATTGTTCAAATCAAAAAATCAAATATGGGAATGAGCTGCACTCGCCGAGATCTTTCCAACAAAAAAAGTTGTCCAATCGAATGTTCATTCAAAGTTATTAGGGGGGGCGACAGACCGACCGACCGACGACACACAAATTCCCCATATCAATACCCTACTTTCAAATTTTTAATTTTTCGATATTTATTTTACTTTTTATTTGTTTATTTATTTATTTATTTATTTATTTATTTATTTTTTGGACTTGGCGATATTTTTTAGATGCATTAGCCACTTTTAATCTTTTTTCGTCTTTCTTTTATTTTTAACGGGAAAGTAGGCTAAAAATGGAAGCTAAGCTTCAGATGTAGCTGAAAAGATGATATTTGACTATTTTTGTCCATATGACAAAAACATTTTGTAAACTCAGGCTTAAATCAAGTGCAGTATAAAATGGGCTTAATTTCAGGAAACATTTCCCAACAAACTGTTTTTAAATTCGAGAAATAGAAATCTTTTCCAAATTATCATAAGTTATTTTACACCAGATCAAAAAAAAAAAAAAAAACAGGTTGTATATTAATGTGTTCCCAAATGCCGGAAAAAAAAGGGTGGATCTAAAACTATCTTGGGACCAAAATGTCGGACAGATTAGCTTAGCCTGTCCTCTAAAGAAGCTCCAGCTGTCGCCAAACGCAAGTCCTATAAACCAACTTGCCCGTGCACATATTATTTCTTTTAAAGATTCTATAGAAAACTAGACGAAGACACGTTGTAAACCGCTGCTTTAGCGTGGGTATTGGCAGCAGTATGAGCAAATTGACAAAGTTTACTTTGCTCTATAAAAGGATTTTTGCCTCCAACTCGATTACTTTCGTATTCCATGCTGATGAGCGCACAATAAGCGCGAAACTGCAGTCCATGGATTGAAATAGCCGAGTTGGCGGTGTATTGCAAAGTTTACTTGTTTTGCTGTAACTGATTCACAAATTACTGAGGGAAATGCGGCGCAAAGTGAAATGCTAAACTACTTTAACAGTTTGCAGCGCCACCTATCTCGCAATATTTCAACTTAATTACTGGCATAGGATTGATTCCTGTCAAAAAATAAATTGCTCTTACAGATCAACGGAAAAAGTAAAACAAGTCATTTTCAAAATTTGACACCTTTATTGTAATATTCGTGGTTTTTCAGAAACATTTCTTGTCATTAAAAATGATAAAATTTCTGTAATTAGATAATTTTTTTTCCTCCTTTTTATCCCTCATTTTGTCTTCATAATTATAAACTTTTCCGCGCAAAAAAAATTAAGGAAACATTTCATTCGAAATTTTTTCAAAAAAAAATCGCAAAAATGAAGTTTTTTCATATTTTGTCAAATTTTAGGGCTTA
>JAXGGA010007400.1:0-62987 GCA_038373865.1 Uloborus plumipes
CAAGTACAAATATTATCTGCAACAAGACTTGTATTTGTAGGAAAGCGATTTTTAAGTATTTACCAAAGCCCTGAATTTTTAAAGCAGCATTTCCATATTATTTAATTCTTTTGTTATAAGTCTTAATTTTTCGGTTTGAAATATGATGAATTTTCAGTAATTTCACACGGGAAAGAGATAATTGCATGTATTTTTCACACTTTTATCAAAACATATCTAATGGTAGGTTAATATATGTCAAGAAATTAGGAAGATCCTGCCGACATGGATTTTAAAAAAAATTTAGTAAGTATGTATAAAATGAGCGAATATTTCGAGCATTTGTATTCATTTGTGTGTTGGTTTTATTATAGATGAATTTCAACAAAGATGCTCTACATTTCTTTTGTAACAATTAGTATCTACTAGGTGACCCGTGCGGAATTCCGCAAAAAAAAAAAAAAAAAAAAAAAAAAAATGTAAATTCTTGTACGTTTGCACGACATCGCCATCAACTGCCGTCGTTCTGACAACTTTTCAAAGAGATCAAAGACACGTTCACTTTTACAACTACTACAAAAGTGATACCCTATATTAAAATCAAATACCCAAGGCTACTACTAAACTAAATACTAACGTTATCGCAAAACTACCATAGTATTTTGAAACAATAAAAGTTACAATTAAGGTTACCGAGCTAAGCCTTGGCTTGAAATGTCGCATTTAAAATTGATTTGAACAACAATGGTATAAAGATTTTAACAGTTGAGCAAAAAATTTAACTTTTTCAAACTTCAATCGCTTATAAGTCGCTTAAACGTGGATTTTCGAGATTCTCGTTACGCGGCGCTAGCGGAGAAACGTTCTAAAGAACGCATTTTTTTTAATCTTTCGAATGAAATCAAAATGGAGACGATACGACAATTATTTCGCTAGATAGAGTCAAATTTGTGCCCAAAAATTGAAGTTCGAATAAAAAACGAACCGACACTTTTTAGAGGGTGGGTCTAATTTTCGTCAATAGCCCGCGGGATAAGCTTCAAAATCATAAATTTTCTTGCAATTCGATAAAGAAATGAGCGAGTTTCGACCGGGTATAGGATTCGGCTTAGAGAAATAATATATGGAGATTAGCAAAGTTTCTCAACACGTTTGTGTCTATTTTACATATAAGGTAGGAACATACCTTGCATGTAAAACATGTGTTTCAAAGTGTTAGTATGCAATAATGACATGGCAGGTTTGAAAACAAAGAAGAAAGCCCAGAATTCATGGGTAGAACTTCTAGTTAAAATAACTTTTAATGTGTTTTTCCCCGCACATAATATCTTACTACTATTATATATGCGAAAGTTTGTATGGATGGATGGATGGATGTATGGATGGATGTATGGATGGATGTATGTTTGTTCCTCTTTCACGCAAAAACTACTGAATGGATTTTGCTGAAACTTTTACCATAATGTAGCATATACATCAGAATAACACATAGGCTATAATTTATAACGATATTCAAAAAAGTTCGATCGGTAGCGTCTTTTTCATTCCAATTTAAGGTACATATTTCTCATAAATCAAAAGGCATTGACCAAACTAACTCAGTATTTAGTGTATCATCTCAACTCCCTGTCGAAAGCTAAAATTGCGGGCATCATTTCTTCTTTCCGTATTTAATGTCCAAGGCTTTTCTCAAGTCAAATCATGAAGGTTTTTTTTCCAGCTTCATGGGGAATATCCAGGCTTTTACCATGATTTGTATTTAAAACGTTTTGTAGTCTTAGTTGTGTAAGTAGAATATTTATCCTTAAGCAATGTGTTTTTTAATGTGCATTGCTGCGTGAAAATATTATTTTTTTAGAATAAATTGTATTCCTTTGTTAGTAAATTGTTGACTGTATCAATTATTTTCACAAGTTTCGTGAATTTGTCGGTCCTGCTTAATCGTCTAACGGATAAACGAATAAAATATCCTGGAACTAGATATTTCCCATGCCATAGACGCAATGCTAAAGATTCCGCTTAATCGAATTCTCCGCTTAATCAAATAATATTTCTTGGAACCGACAGTATTCGTTTGAGCGGGGCCGACAGTATGTGTTTTAGTGTTTTAGAGTATTGGTAATGTAATCGCTTGAAGAGATTGGCAACTAATAAATGGATTAGGTTCAGTATTTTCCACTTTAATGGAACTTTAAATACAATTTTACAGTATTTTTAAAAATTTGTTGGCGTTGATTGGGCGGTACTTACAATTGGTCACTTAGAATCCAATCGAACAGGTATCTTGCCGAATTTGTTGCAAGAATATTATAACTAAGATTATGGGTAATTTTTCAACGGATGCCAGTTTTGGCGCCAAAGACTATGTAATAATACTTTGCTTCTTACACGATATCACTAAAATAAAACGATTGTTGTCTGATATTTGTAAACTGCGCCAAAATCTTAATCATCGAGATAATACGATAATACTCCCACAGTTGAAGAAAAGTTCAGGGTTTTTTTTTTTTTTTTTTGGCCGATTCCGTACGTTGTCATTAAAAAACTTTTGAAACTTACGTCAAAGCAGAAAGTAATCCGCATACGAAATTAATCAGACCCCAAAACTAAAATTACCATTAATTTGTGTTTTTCGCACAAATAATTGTCAAATGCTCCCTACTAATTTCGAAATCACTTAGGACAAAAACTTTTAGCGTCATTTCATGGTCAGCAATATTTTCTTAGCATTAAATGACAATTTTTCTTTGACAAAAATTACTGGCTTAATAATACCTAAGCATATTTGCATAAAGTAGGGAGGGGAGAAAAATTATCCTAGGTATCCCAAAACAGTTACCGCAAATTTAGCGACATTTTAAATCGTCAAAGCGGTACGTTTTGAGTTCTTTTAGTTTGGGGAAAAAAAGCGATTATAAATTGTTTCTCAATATTTTTACTGGCCCAGGCAACGCCGGGTATTTTTGCTAGTAATTTATATTTAAAGTACGCTTGTAAAATCTTTTGTATGTACGGTTTACATACATTTGTATGTATGTTTTACTATGTATGTTTTACATACATGGTTGCAAATAAATAAAAAAAAAATGCCCATAGTAAGGGACCGCTGATATTACATTTTATGTGTCTTTAAAGAAAAGTGTCTAGAAACTTTGTTTTTTTTTTCCGCACATAATATAACTTGTATTTAAAGTATGCTTGTAAAATCTTTTGCATGTATGTTTTACATACAAGGTTTCAAATAAATAAAAAAGCGCTTGTAATAAGGGATAAAACTTGTCCCTGAAATAACATTTTATGTGTCTGTAAAGAAAAGTTTCTAAAAACTTTTGTCTATTTTTTACATATAAGCTTAATAACACACCTCGTATGTAAAAAATGCTTCTAAATGTGTTAGTAAGCACATTTTACTATCTAAGCAAGTGCAAGTAAACCTTTTGCAAGGTTACAAACTAGGAAGTAGGCTCATTTACTCATAGTTAGAACTTTTGGTTAAAATAACATTTTATGATTTTTTTTCACATAGATTTACAAGCATATTTTACACTTTGTATGTAAAATATGCTTTTAAAATCGTTTGTATGCATGTTTTATATTCAAGATTGCAAGCAAAGAAGTAAGCGAGCAAAAAAAAAAAAAAAAAAAAAAAAAAAAAACGGATAAAACTTGTTTTTGAAATAATACTTTGTGTTTTTCAAGCAAAGTTTTTCTAAACTTTTTCTCTTATTTTCATAGAACGTAGATAACACACCTTGAGTGTAAAACATGTTTTTAAAAGTGTTATCAAGCACAATTTGAATGCATGGTTACAAACAAGGATGTAGGCTTTCTTAATCCTATCTAGAACTTCTTGTTATAAAGTTATATCATTTTGTTTCATAGAAAATGTACATTGTACATAAAATATTCTAGAAAAATCACTTGTACGTATAAACAGAGAAGGAAGTACGCTTAATAATGGATCATAAATTGTTGTGGAAGAAACACTTTGTAAAAAGAAAACGAAAGCAAAGTTTTCAGGCACAAATTAGTTGGGAAAACTGTATACATATGTTTCGGGGTTATAAGAAACCATTTTTCCATGCATAATAGCGAGCTTATGGATGAAAAGATATTCGACAAAATTTGTGCCTTAAAATGTCGCTCCATTTCTCTCTACTTTCGTAGAAGCAAAGGTATTTATTCAACACTTTATTTGTTTTTCAAGCAAAGTTTCTCCAAACTTTTGTCTCTCAATTTCTGTATTGGTTAGATAAGTCGCATCTCTTGTTTTGCATGGAAGCACCAAAACGAATTAGGAGGAAAAACTGCATGCTTAGGTTTCAGAGTCTCAAGAAACCCCTTTTTCAGTACACAAGCTTATAGATGAGAAGACATCCTATAAATGTGTGCCCTTAAAACCTTATCCCCTTTCCCTCTACTTTTCAAGAAAGACACAAAGGTATTTATTCAACACTCTATGTGTTTTTCAAGCAAAGTTCCTCCAAACTTTTGTTTCTCATTTTCCGTATTGGTTAGAGAAGTCGTATCTCTTGTTTCTCATGGAAGCACCAAGACAAATTAGGAGATAAACTATACATACGTTTCAGAGTCTCAATAAGCTCCTTTTTCAATGCAAAGGTTAATAGATGAAAAGACATCTTACAAATGTGTGCCTTAAAACCTTGTTTTATTTTCCTCTACTTTCCAAGACACAAAGGTATTTATTCAACACTTTATGTGTTTTTCAAGCCAAGTTTTTCAAAACGTTTGTATATGATTTTACGTATTGGCTAGATAAGTCGTATCTCTTCTTACGCATGTGAGTATAAATGCAACTTAGAAGGGAAAACTGCATACATAGGTTTCAGAGTCTCAAGGGACCCATTTTTCAATGCAAAAGCTAATGTATGAAAAGATATCCAACAAATTTGTGCCTTAACTCTTTATGTTCCAACTTAATTTAGCAAATTTTGAAAATCAGTAGGGACTAAGGCCCTTTACCCCTTAGGGCCCCTAAGAAAACTGTTTCTGATTGCAGGTATTATTGTCGGCCTCTCAGCGAAGTACAAGGAGTGTTACTTAAAAGCGTCAGCATGATTGCAAACATATAGAATTTATAATATTAAATTAATAAAGCGGGACTTCTAAGTCCCGTAGGGGCATAAAAGGTTAAAACGTTGCTACATTTTCCTCTACTATTCAAGACACAAAGGTATTTATTCAACACTCTTCGTGTTTTTCAAGCAAAGTTTCTCAAAACTTTTGTCTCTCATTTTTCGTATTGGTTAGAGGAGTCGTATCTCTTCTTCCGCATGGGAGCCCCGAGACAAAAATGTATCGATTATCCGGCCAAGGTTGGTGATGAAAGCGATCAGGGCGCCGGATAGGGGAGATCAATATCCCGGCCCCGTGCCGCCAAGAATCCGGACGTCCCGGATCGTTCTTGGGGGAGAATCCATCAGGCGAATGTCTTTCGCCGCTCTATGGAGAGGGAGAGTTTCGAAGACTTAACTTTTGTATCATTATGACTTTTCTTTGGTTTTAAGATATTTCTAAAGAAAGATTCGTGAGTAAGAAGTGTGTTGGTGGGTTTAGGGAGGGGGGAAGGGGGAAGAAAAGGAGCATGGGTTGAATCTATTCTGTAGTTTCTGGCTATGAGTTTTCGTGAACTACAGTCGAGCCCGCTTAATGGAGAATAACCATTTTGCCACGAGTAAATACTCTAATAAGCGGGATATTCCATTTTCTGGATCAAAATAATCCATTACAACGTTTTGGCACATTGAAAATGTACTACATTAAGCAGGATATTCTTTCAACCATTATTGTAATAACCGGGCTTGATCGTAGTCCATGTAAATGATACTTAGAGAAAAGTTCTCTTAAAATCACACAATAAATCTGCTCGTATGATTTTAAAAATTGTGTCAAATCTTTATATAACAAACTAGCAAAAATACCCGGCGTTGCCTGGGCCAGTAAAAATATTGAGAAACAATTTATAATCGCTTTTTTTCCCCAAACTAAAAGAACTCAAAACGTACCGCTTTGACGATTTAAAATGTCGCTAAATTTGCGGTAACTGTTTTGGGATACCTAGGATAATTTTTCTCCCCTCCCTACTTTATGCAAATATGCTTAGGTATTATTAAGCCAGTAATTTTTGTCAAAGAAAAATTGTCATTTAATGCTAAGAAAATATTGCTGACCATGAAATGACGCTAAAAGTTTTTGTCCTAAGTGATTTCGAAATTAGTAGGGAGCATTTGACAATTATTTGTGCGAAAAACACAAATTAATGGTAATTTTAGTTTTGGGGTCTGATTAATTTCGTATGCGGATTACTTTCTGCTTTGACGTAAGTTTCAAAAGTTTTTTAATGACAACGTACGGAATCGGCCAAAAAAAAAAAAAAAAAAAAAAAAAAAACAACTTTTCTTCAACTGTGGGAGTATTATTTCGATGATTAAGATTTTGGCTCAGTCTACAAATATCAGACAACAATCGTTTTATTTTAGTTATATCGTAAGAAGTAAAGTATTATTACATAGTCTTTGGCGCCAGAACTGGCGTCAGTGGAAAACATTACCCATAATCTTAGTTATTATAATATTTTTGCAACAAATTCGGCAAGATACCTGTTCGATTGTATTCTAAGTGACCAATTGTAAGTACCGCCCAATCAACGCCAACAAATTTTTAAAAATACTGTAAAATTGTATTTAAAGTTCCATTAAAGTGGAAAATACTGAACCTAATCCATTTATTAGTTGCCAATCTCTTCAAGCGATTACATTACCGATACTCTAAAACACTAAAACACATACTGTCGGCCCCGCTCAAACGAATACTGTCGGTTCCAAGAAATATTATTTGATTAAGCGGAGAATTCGATTAAGCGGAATCTTTAGCATTGCGTCTATGGCATGGGAAATATCTAGTTCCAGGATATTTTATTCGTTTATCCGTTAGACGATTAAGCAGGACCGACAAATTCACGAAACTTGTGAAAATAATTGATACAGTCAACAATTTACTAACAAAGGAATACAATTTATTCTAAAAAAATAATATTTTCACGCAGCAATGCACATTAAAAAACACATTGCTTAAGGATAAATATTCTACTTACACAACTAAGACTACAAAACGTTTTAAATACAAATCATGGTAAAAGCCTGGATATTCCCCATGAAGCTGGGAAAAAAACCTTCATGATTTGACTTGAGAAAAGCCTTGGACATTAAATACGGAAAGAAGAAATGATGCCCGCAATTTTAGCTTTCGACAGGGAGTTGAGATGATACACTAAATACTGAGTTAGTTTGGTCAATGCCTTTTGATTTATGAGAAATATGTACCTTAAATTGGAATGAAAAAGACGCTACCGATCGAACTTTTTTGAATATCGTTATAAATTATAGCCTATGTGTTATTCTGATGTATAAGCTACATTGTGGTAAAAGTTTCATCAAAATCCATTCAGTAGTTTTTGCGTGAAAGAGGAACAAACATACATCCATCCATACATCCATCCATCCATCCATACAAACTTTCGCATATATAATAGTAGTAAGATTAACCACATTAAACAATTGAAGGACTTGGGAGATAAAAGGGTTATGGGACAAAACAGAACTTGCGAGTAATTAAAGTTCAGAGTTTTATTGTTGCAGTTTTTTTGTTTTTTGGTTTTGTCTTTTGTGTGCGTATGAAATTGGTCTTGCGACATCTACTTTTTGATGTATCACGTTTTATTTGCTTATTTGTATAAATTGATTACTATTGTCCATAGTGCTTATTTTTTAAAATTTAGCATAGCCTCTTCATCTTCCAAGCCTTTCAATTACCGCAGATTTCTATATATGTTTTATTAAGTAATAAACATTTAAAATTAAATTAATCTTTTTATGCTGCAGATGAAAAATTTAAGCATAAAGTCTAAAAAGCATACATTTTTTAAAACCTTGCGGACATGTATTGGGGGGGGGGGGGCGGTAAAATTTGGCATGGCCTGAATCTAATTTGTAGTTTCTAGAGATGAGTTTTCATGAACTATACTCGACAGCAACTTAAGTTTACACTGACGTCTCTACGCGCGGAAGAAAAACGGAGTTAACAGAAACCTTCTTGGCGAATTGGAGGAGATCGCCAACTGTGTGTGAACTCTGACTGGCGCGTTCGATGCAAATGGATTACGCTTCCGCCCTACTCCGATCGTAAAATTGCAAATATTAAGGCTATTACGAATATTATGACAAAAAAAAGGCTACATATGCGTAGATGAAACAGTCTAATCCGATTTCTGAAGGGAAGGATCTAATTTTACCCGAAATTCGGATACCACGCAAGGAACCACATCCTGTGCTCGGTCTCAGCTTATTTCTCTATAGTCAAGAAAAGTTGTAGCCGAGTATAGTTTATGTAAATGATTCGTATAGTTATTTTTTAAACGTTGAATCTATTTTCATACCTGAAAAATGGTGTTAAATCTTAGCACAATAAATTTACTTCATTAGATAATTACCGCAGAACTTTCCATATTCCACGAGATACCTCAAGTCAAGATACCTCACCTGTTTTAAAATTAACAAATCGGAAATTGATACTGAAACTTATTGTATATAAAGAAGGAATAAATATATAATCAAGATTAACAGTTTAAAGTCTGCAAATTAACTAGCGCATTTATTGCAGCTAAAAATCAATTGCAAATATGAATATCAAAAAGAGACAATAATAGCTCATGAAGAGTAACTGTGCATAAATTGGAGTAACCGAAATAAATAGAACAACAATGAGAAACATCAGGAAAAACATTTAAAACTACTTGAAATTTAAAACTAACATGTAAAACATAAACATGGGTAATGCGCTGCTTAATCTTCAGAGGGCAGGAGCAGCATATAGATTTTTTAGATTTAGCTTTGCAGGGTTCATGAGTGTTTGTTTGAAATAAGTCAGCAGTGATTAATAAACTTGATTAGCTTTTGCTTTTTAATCTTTGAAAGATTAAGAACTTTAAAAGTATAAAATTTATGCCACTAATTTATTTTATAATGTTTGTACTGAATTTGAATTTAAAATGCTGACAAATTACAATCCAATGCACCCTGCCCTTACCTGGAAAGCAAAAAAACGTGCACATACCCAAAATAATTCAATTCCATTGTCCAAGAGGCAGTCCTTTTTCGTTCCACTCTAACACTCCGTGTCTGCTCACTTCCAGTCAACACCGCTCAGCAGTAGAGTTTAGGTGCAGCCTATCATAAAAGCTGGGAGCACGGTTTGTTGCCAATATGCAGTACTTGGGGAAGAAACTATATACTCTCTGCCTGTCACATGGAATTCTTGAAAACATTAGCATAATGTAAAATAAAATCTATCGGATAATTGTTGTAATAAAATAATGTAGCAGCAAATTTAAAAATCTGCTTTTCATAATCATTTTTGTTGTTGCATATTTTATGAAATCTCGAAATTTGTCCTAAAATAATATTAATGAAAACTTTTTTATGCAAATTGCTGTAAAAGTGTGGCATACTTTGTGTAAAAAAATTAAAACTGTTTCTTTTATCGTAAATATCGAGAAAGATGTTCTGTTCAAAAATTTTGATGGAAATGTCCAGAAAGTTGGCAAACTGATTATTTTCATTTGCTTTATTCAGTTGGAGTGTCTGAGGATAGACAATATGAAATTCTTCCTCCATATTTTTGTTGAAAACCAGAATGTCGTCGATGTATCTAAAAATATTTAATTTAATGTTCTTATTGATAATATATTTGAATTCATAATAGAATAAAAACAAATTTGCTGCAGAGCTGGAATAGTTCGTGCCCATGCCAATACCATGAATTTGCTTGAAGATTAAATTATTAAAAGTTACAAAATTATTAAAAATACAGAAATGACATAAAAAACACATACATAAGAAGAACATGACATAAAGAATACACTGATTTTGGTTTATGCTTTAATTAAAAAATATGCAATTAAAAAATATGCAACAACAAAAATGATTATGAAAAGCAGATTTTTAAATTTGCTGCTACATTATTTTATTACAACAATTATCCGATAGATTTTATTTTACATTATGCTAATGTTTTCAAGAATTCCATGTGACAGGCAGAGAGTATATAGTTTCTTCCCCAAGTACTGCATATTGGCAACAAACCGTGCTCCCAGCTTTTATGATAGGCTGCACCTAAACTCTACTGCTGAGCGGTGTTGACTGGAAGTGAGCAGACACGGAGTGTTAGAGTGGAACGAAAAAGGACTGCCTCTTGGATAATGGAATTGAATTATTTTGGGTATGTGCACGTTTTTTTGCTTTCCAGGTAAGGGCAGGGTGCATTGGATTGTAATTTGTCAGCATTTTAAATTCAAATTCAGTACAAACATTATAAAATAAATTAGTGGCATAAATTTTATACTTTTAAAGTTCTTAATCTTTCAAAGATTAAAAAGCAAAAGCTAATCAAGTTTATTAATCACTGCTGACTTATTTCAAACAAACACTCATGAAACCTGCAAAGCTAAATCTAAAAAATCTATATGCTGCTCCTGCCCTCTGAAGATTAAGCAGCGCATTACCCATGTTGATGTTTTACATGTTAGTTTTAAATTTCAAGTAGTTTTAAATGTTGTTCTATTTATTTCTGTTACTCCAATTTATGCACAGTTACTCTTCATGAGCTATTATTGTCTCTTTTTGATATTCATATTTGCAATTGATTTTTAGCTGCAATAAATGCGCTAGTTAATTTGCAGACTTTAAACTGTTAATCTTGATTATATATTTAATATATTGTGTTTAATGCTGCTTTAGCGCTTACGCTCTATATTGATTGTTTTGGCTCTACGTTGAGGGTTGTGTGTATCTTGGTTTTTTCGTGTTAGTTTTCTTGTTGGTAGTTTTTGCATATTAGGCAATATATTCCTACAAAAAATTTCAAAAAAAGTTTTTCCTCTTTTTCTCATGGCTTTCTATAAATGTAAAAGAAAAAACTGCAAAACGTGTGCAGTCGGAGGAAATCTTGTAGATACTTTGCCTAATGGACACATACCTTTTTGAAAACACAACAATGTGGTCTATAAAATTACCTGTCTTACTTGTTTACAAAGTTATATTGGACAAACATCCAACGAACTGCATTTAAGAATCAATTTGCATCGTTCACATGTTAAAAACTCTGCTAATCCTTCTTTCGAAATCTCCCATTTCAGGATGCACGATTTCAATAACGTAAATATTGATATACTAGCGCATGTCGAAGATAATAACGATCGCCTTTCTGTTGAAAATGATTTTATTTTCAAGTATAAAACACTGTACCCATATGGGCTAAATACAGACATTAATTTTATGAATACTAATGAAATTACGAATATCTACAAACTTTTTTATAAAATGAACACTAAAATTAAAATCGAAAGAGGACACAGAGGCTCGCACAGAAATAGCACAGCTATCAACAAGATTAATCCAAAACTCTGGTGTGCGAATATGGAAGATTTGTTTAAAACTTCCAATTGTATTAATACGATTAAAAACAGAATTTTCAGTTTAAAAATAAATACTTTGAAAAAGCTTAAAACATTTTGTATCAGCTTCAATTTTTCTAATAAACAATATAAAGATCTAATTTTAGATCTCTTAAATTTTAGGATTGGCCATGAGGCAATAGAGCAGGAAAATATTTTTCTTACTGTCACTTTTCAGCAAAAAAGTTTTGAAAATATCAGATTTAGCAATATTTTACATAAACTATCTCATCTTTTTCCTATAAAAAACAGAAAAGTTATAACTGCTTTTGAATATACAAAACCTTTTTGCAAAAAAATTTTTAATTATCGAGAGATAGCGTTCGCGAACGCATCAAACGAATCTCCATGACCCTGCAATGAAGATAAATACAAAAACTTCGTAGATCCTTTTTATAAACACATTATCACAGGAGACTTGAAATTTATAAAAAACGATAACATCAGATATCTGATGAATTTTGGAACCAAATTCAGATTAAATGTAAAACGTAAATACAATAAAGTAATCGAGGTTTTTAACGAGAATATTTCGCGATTTATTAAAAAAACTGCTTATAAATATACAACACCTTTCGAAGCTTTCCAAGAATGGAAAGATAATTTCCTCACAGAATTTAAGAAAGCTTTAAATTTGTATCTAAACAGCTCAGAATATAACTACCAAAGCATTAATCAAGAGGATTTAAAATTTCTGGATAAATTAAAAGATTCTTTTATTTTTGTACCAATCGACAAAGCAGCCAACAACTATAGTATCATCTGTAAAAAATTCTACATCAACAGAGTATTGCAAGAGCTGGATTCATCTTTTTATTACAACAAATGCAATTCAAATGCAGATATGATCCGAAAAAAGTTCACTGCTTTTAAAAAGCTTTGTAATTCTAAATTTTCGTACAGTTTTCAAATTTCAAATCACCTTTCTTTACCTTTTATATTTATGACACCTAAATTTCACAAAGATCCTGTAAAATTCAGATTTATTTGTTCCACTACTAATTGTTTTGGTAAATGTTACAATGTAAAATTGCAGGCTTTTCTTAAGCAAATTTATACTTTTTTAAAAAACAAATACAGGCACTCCAGCTATTTTTGGAGCATTGATAATAGTTACGAAGTTGTACAAAAATTAAAGCATAAACCAAAATCAGTGTATTCTTTTGATTTTGAAAATTTATTTTGTAACATACCAGTCGAAGACTTATATAATACATTGTTAAAGATTTTTGATACGTTTTACATTGGAATCGAACTTGGTATCGATCGTAACTTTTTTGAAAGCCTATGTCATTTCTGTATTTTTAATAATTTTGTAACTTTTAATAATTTAATCTTCAAGCAAATTCATGGTATTGGCATGGGCACGAACTATTCCAGCTCTGCAGCAAATTTGTTTTTATTCTATTATGAATTCAAATATATTATCAATAAGAACATTAAATTAAATATTTTTAGATACATCGACGACATTCTGGTTTTCAACAAAAATATGGAGGAAGAATTTCATATTGTCTATCCTCAGACACTCCAACTGAATAAAGCAAATGAAAATAATCAGTTTGCCAACTTTCTGGACATTTCCATCAAAATTTTTGAACAGAACATCTTTCTCGATATTTACGATAAAAGAAACAGTTTTAATTTTTTTACACAAAGTATGCCACACTTTTACAGCAATTTGCATAAAAAAGTTTTCATTAATATTATTTTAGGACAAATTTCGAGATTTCATAAAATATGCAACAACAAAAATGATTATGAAAAGCAGATTTTTAAATTTGCTGCTACATTATTTTATTACAACAATTATCCGATAGATTTTATTTTACATTATGCTAATGTTTTCAAGAATTCCATGTGACAGGCAGAGAGTATATAGTTTCTTCCCCAAGTACTGCATATTGGCAACAAACCGTGCTCCCAGCTTTTATGATAGGCTGCACCTAAACTCTACTGCTGAGCGGTGTTGACTGGAAGTGAGCAGACACGGAGTGTTAGAGTGGAACGAAAAAGGACTGCCTCTTGGACAATGGAATTGAATTATTTTGGGTATGTGCACGTTTTTTTGCTTTCCAGGTAAGGGCAGGGTGCATTGGATTGTAATTTGTCAGCATTTTAAATTCAAATTCAGTACAAACATTATAAAATAAATTAGTGGCATAAATTTTATACTTTTAAAGTTCTTAATCTTTCAAAGATTAAAAAGCAAAAGCTAATCAAGTTTATTAATCACTGCTGACTTATTTCAAACAAACACTCATGAAACCTGCAAAGCTAAATCTAAAAAATCTATATGCTGCTCCTGCCCTCTGAAGATTAAGCAGCGCATTACCCATGTTTATGTTTTACATGTTAGTTTTAAATTTCAAGTAGTTTTAAATGTTTTTCCTGATGTTTCTCATTGTTGTTCTATTTATTTCGGTTACTCCAATTTATGCACAGTTACTCTTCATGAGCTATTATTGTCTCTTTTTGATAAAGAAGGAATAATATATTTTGTAATACAACTTGTGCTGAAATATTTTTTTTCCGTTTTGGTAATTATTTTGTACTTTCAAAAGAAGATAGAAATTTTTTCCCCTTTAAAAATCATGGGACATAGTAAAAAGTGAAATATTTTTGTGTTAAAACATTTTCAATTGTAAATAATTTCGATAAAAATAATTTTCACTAAATGAATGTGTTAAAAAATGAGCATATGAATTAATGACAAAACAAACGAATAAAGATATGAATGAATTATTTAATCTACGAGAAAAAATGTTCGAATGAATACAATTTAGACTAATTAAGAAAGTAAGTGAATAAACGAATAAATAAGTGAATTATTAGGTATGTTTCAAAAATTAATAGATTTACTTTCCTTTGCTGGATAACCTTAGAATAAAACACAAATTATTCCCTTTCTAAAATTAAAGAAATTAGTCGCAAGAATGAGTCTTTTAGTTAAGAATTAAAAAAAAAAGAGTTAAAATATTAAAATGATTGCAATATTATGCGTAGTTCCAGTAGATATTCATTCTTTTTAAAATTTCGCAAAACTGCTGTTTCAGTACTCCTTTCTGCACCCTAAAAATAAAAATTTAGTACAAATAGTGTGTTTAATTGCTCATTATACTAACAAAGTTTAACGATGAAGAAAATAAAAACAAATTATTGTTTTCTTAGGGACCTTAAGAGCATTTAAAATGACTCTTTACAATCCCACATCTGTTTCTCGGTTTGCTAACGTATGTACCATTTTGCTCTTAACTGTATAAAACTGGAAGAAAAATACTTTCGCCCGTTTAGCTCTTGAAAGTCTTGTGAAACTTCATGAAACAACCTTTAAATTTTTTTTAGAGGTTTACGTTTGTTTCGAATTACGTTTTCACAAAAATCCTGCGTTCATTAACAGTCAAAACATGTTAAGATTTCTCCCCTCTTTTCTATTTCAGGAAGATACGCACGTTACGTTTACAATTTTTTTTCTATTATTTCAATTCATTGTAGACTGATTATTTAGATAATAAACAGCGTTGTAAAACATAATGTTTTGCAGCATATTTAAATGATGTAGCAAATACTTAGTTTCAAATAAAAAAGTTTTGAGCGCATATTTTCAAATCGTATCCCAGGTAGCACAAATAACCTTTAAACGTTTCATTAACGTTTTTAAGCGGTTGTTACACCGTTAATAACCATTTTACAACTTTAAAAAACGAAGTGTGCTACTTGGGATGCAATGCCGAACAGCTCAGAAAAGGCATCAAGATACTGCAGTTTTGCTCTCATTTTGGGCTCATCAACCAGGAATAGACACAACCGAACTTCAAGCGAACGGGGGGGTTCGCTTGAAGTTCGGTTGTGTCCCTTTCCTTATTAGAGCTAAGTATCTCTTCGCACTGGTAGCTGAAAACATTTTAGCTCACCAGAGAGAGGTCTCTGACATTGGTAGGGTCAAGCGGGGTAATTATAAGCATGGGGTAATTGGAGAACAAACGACGTTAGCGCTTCTGTGAGTAATAAAGGAATCCTAAAAAGCTGTAGAAATTGGAAGTTCACATCTTCATTACAATTTTAGGGACGTTTTTTCACTGAGGTGTTAACATTATACCTGCCATTGTCGTAGTTATCATAACCCTTCCCTCAAAAAAATGTCAGTTTTCCATGGTCTTCAATTTCCGTTCTGTTCTGGGTGATAAAATTGTAGTAAGTTATTGTTTTCATTTTATTTGCCTTCAGTTATTAAGTCTTTAACAGGAATTAACTGGAGTTTCATTGTTTCTAATTTTTAGCGCCCTGCAGAAAAGTGTTCATAATCACCCCGTATTTTTCTAGGTAGGGGTAATTATGAACATTTTTTCCAGATTAATTTTATCCACTTCAGGTCCATTTTTATGATCCAAATAGTTATTATGATCACTTAACTGAGCCATTGACGTTTTGTAATGATTTATATGAAGTTGTCTGTAGACTTTAACGTCCAAATGCCTCGCACTTATGTGAAAAAGACGCCACCACCTCAATACACCAACGACGACTTATTAAGGGCTGTGAATGATATTATAAATTGACTAGAGTTACCCGTCACGGCTTTGCCTGTGGTAAAATTTTAACGATTTTTGCTTCTGTCGCCATTTCCATAATTCCCGAATTTAAAAAACTCTGTGCAATAAATAAAATGAAGAACTGAAGTATTTTTTTACTGAAGTTTGTCAGAGAAAAAACCTTTCTGCTTGGTCCTCGCAAACTTGCAATGTTTCACCTCTTTAGCTAATATCTTAAATTACCGCAAAGAGGAACATTCAAACTCTAAATTTGCGAATACGTTCATACTTGGCCAAATTTACTATATGGGCAATTCTCTGTAAACTCGTCATTTTTCACACGAAATCTGTCCGGGCACGTTTTTTTGAAATGTTCGTATAATTATAATACTATTGTTCAGAAAATGAATCTATTACTTTGATTTGAAAGAGGGCCAATTGAAGTTTGTGTTTTTCTGATAAATCATGATAGGGGGTAAGTCCCCCGCCTAGTATAACTAGGCAGGGGACTGTGCCAGGTGACCGTGTTTTTGCTCTTTGTTGCGTAATATCTGCAAAACTATTGGAACATAATTAGTTACGAAACTACCTATAAATTTAGGCACAAATCGTGGACATAATAACTAATATGTTTAATAATTAAACTAATTGACATTAATAAAATCACTTTCCAGAGGACTGTTTTCGCAACGACCCTGATGCATACTTTCATCATAAATGTGGCTCTCAAACTAAACAAAGTATCGTTCCAGCACCGTTCTCGGCAATTTCGGCAAATTCACACTGATTACTTTAAACTTCATGCTAAAAAAATTTGCAAAAGTTATAGATTTTTCGTGTTACAGCTTTGAATTTGGTGCAGGGGACTATTTGAAAAAACTCCGGACAGAATTTACATGACAATTTTAAGTTTTAGAAATACGTAATTATACCTTATTTCATAAGAAAAGTATAGCTTCATTATTCTGTTTTTAGATATTAATTGCCAAATTTATGTAGTGTTAATAGGTTTTTTGAAATACTATCTTTAACAGTTAGACTATGGGATTGGGACAGCCAGGAGACTGTGTTTTTGGCGCTTAGATAATTTCTAGAAAAAAATATTAAATTGTTATCACTCCAAATACAATTGGGCCACAAAGTATTAATGCTTTACTTGTATCAAGAGCGATAATTACTTTATTACACTTTATTATTTTCAAAATACTCGGTCCGGACAGCGAATTACCAGTTTACAGAGAATCGCCCATACATAACAATACCTATTATGTTTTTGGTACTTACGTATTAACTCCACCGCAACTACAGATTTGGCCGTAAAAAAAATTTGGCACTTTTTTTTTTTTTGCCTTTTTGGGGGATTTTGAATAACTGCGTGCTTGTATAAAGAATAACCGCAAAAAAAAAAAAAAAAAAAAAAGAAAAATGCCAAATCTGTTTTATAGACGCCAAATCTGTAGCTGCGATGTAGTTAGTACGTAAGTACATGCCCCCCCCCCCTCTATTTCAAGGCCATTTTAAAATCAGTTAATGCCCTGTTTAATCAGCTCCGGCATTGTTCCATAGCTCTGGCTATGGGGCAGTAATTAATAACATTTTATGATCAGTTTTCCGACTTGTCTGTTTGTCTGTTTATTGGTCTGTTCTGGTTTTGCTGTTGGGCTGTCAATCATTCTTCATTAAATTGCTTCGTGTTTGAAATATTTTTGCCAGTATACTGTATTTACACATTTTAAATTTATTATTTCAAATAATTTGACAGAGAAATACAAAAATCTGTAGGTACTTTGAAACTTTTGATGGAAGGTTGGATATTTGAAATTGTAAAATAAAACGCTTACACATGTCTGTAGGGAACATAAATGATAAAATCAAACTTGCTATTACAGAATTACGAAAGTACTATGTACATCTGTTTCTACGCTTAAACGATTCCCCTTTTTAACAAATGAAATTTCTGACACTCAGTAGCAGTTATGACAATGTTGAATAGTCTAAGGTCAAACTTTATGAAAGACATTTTGACGTACTAGATGGATGCATTTAAAGATTTCCAAATATTGTTATTTTTATTTTTTTTCCCATTGTGAATAATAATTAGCAGTAAATAGATTAATATTTTTTGCTCATATTCTTTTTGCTTTATAAAAAGCAAAAAGAAATTTTCTATCGGTTCAACAGTGATTTAAAAAGTCAGACATTTTGAATTTATTCTTACATACTGAAGATCAAAGCTGCGAAAAAGTCCTTTTTAAATTAATGTAGTTCTGTAAATATTTTGTCCTACTTTTATTTCAATAATAATTCCACTTTCCTTTTAGCAACGAGTAAAAAAAGTAAAATATTCTTTCGAAACTACCGTAGAATGGGGGAATACCGAACTTTGGGACACTTTTCAAAGTTTTACGCTGTTTCTTTTTTTATTTTTTACGTTAGGTTACTGAAAAAATTATTAATATGTAAAGCCTGTCTTCCTCTAACAAAATATAACAAGACAATAACTCTAGGAACAAGGGTATTTTATTAAAAAATATTCTAAACTGTCCCAATTTTACCCCACTAATTGGGGTAAAATTGGGACAGTGCATTATTTCCATTAGAAATAGCAAGAAACATGACTTTTTACCAATGTTACCTCACAATATTGTATAAGTGCATTATCTACTTAAGAAAAGACAAGGTAAATGAGTGTGTACCAATTGCAACGCATAATATTATATTTAAAGAATGAAGTTATGATGCATGTACACATAGATTGCAAATAATTACTTTTTAATACTATTAGGCTTTGGATCTTTACTGAACATACAAAAATATTATTTACACACTTCATAAAAGTTAGTTTTTGCCTGCTGAAGAGAAGAGATCACTGTACACTTGAAGCTCTTTAACTTTGAAAATTTCTCACCGACCAATTTATTCCGATTCATCAATTTTCTGAACAATTTCGTCCTTTGAGTAATGAATTTCATCCGGATTTTCCTGGGATTTCAGATGTAGTGTATTGTAGTGTATTTTTTGGTATTTTATACTTGGAGGCTGCATTTCGGATCGACAGTGTCTTGTTCTTTATTGCTAGTAAAGCCTCTTGCAAATTTTCTTCAGTGTAATTTCTGTAGGGCCGTGTGCCAAGAGCTCTTTTATAATTTCTAGGCATTTTATTGTCCAATGCAATGCTGAAAAAAAAAAACAAGTATTGTAAAAAAACCCCGTATACAAACTTTGGGGCTGTCTCAAAATTACCCCGTAAAGAGCTGAAAATGAACAGTTTATAGGCTACATCAAACAAAATACTTTTTAACATTGTTAATTCTGTATAAGATACTTAAGAAGATGTTTGGTATTGTGTATACGTACTTGAAAGTGATCTGAAGTTCACAGTTCTTGAGGCAGAAGAGAAAGTTTCATCAAAACAAGAATTTGTGAAAAACAATGGCAAAATATAAAGCTTAGCTGTCACAAAATGGTAGTAAACTGGTTCTAAAAACTGCAGCCAGGTAGCGGCACGGTACAGGACTAAACAAAAAACGCGTTTGCAGATTGAACCTACGCAGTGTGTCTCCCAGGGAATCCTGCAAACTAAAATTAACCCGTTGTCCCAATCTTACCCACCCAGTCCCAAAGTTACCCCATCTTACGGTACCACTAATCAAACTTTTACTTTCCAGTACCTCAGCATTAATTTTGTGGCATTAAATATTACTATATTTTGACTCCTAAATTACATAACTCTTTTTATCGGTAAAAATATGTATTTCAAAGCAAGCGAAACCTACTTTTTATAAAAACAAAGCTTTAGATGCGAAAACGATATCGCAATCGGTTCTTTACTTTATTTGGTACAGGACTTTACATCTAGTAACTTACATCTTAAGAACGTGAAAGTTATCGTGTGCATGATTTGACATTTAATTAAACATAACCGGAGTTAGTTTACGATATTTGCGAACACTGATATTATATTATGCCTCTTCCAAACTTTGCGCGGAATTTCAGTAACTCATGCGACAAAGTTCAATTAATTTAAAATTTGATGATTGGGCCCACACGAAAACGAGTAAATTGTACCACCTGTGTTTAGTTACTGTGTTCGTAATGAATAGTTTGGGCATTGGAATTAGTTTTCAACAGCTTTAAATGGATCAGTAATTGACGTATAAGTACCAATAAATAGTCGTTAGGGTTAATTGAGGTAATTAATAGTTTAAACTTGCAAATAAGATCAGTATGAGTATTTCGAATTGCGAATGTGTAGCTATTTACTTTTGCGCATACATTAAGTAGATTGGTTTCAGAGCAGTTAAACATAAATGGGAGGGACGTATTTTTGATAATGCAAGTAAACCTTTTTTTTGCCTATTTTCCTACTAAAAGAGAAAAAAAAACCGCAAAAACTATTAGAGGAAGTGGCTTAATGCATCTTAAAAATATTACTAAGTCCAAAATGAATACAATAGATAAATATTGAAAAACTAAAAATTAGAAAGTAGGGCTTTTGTCTGTCGGACTGTCTGTTCCCCCGTACTAACTTTTGAATAAACAGTCAAAAAAAAACTTTTTTTTAATCGAAATATTTCGGCGATAACACCCCATTACAGAAAGAAAAAAAAATGTTATCAAATTAGACTGCTCATTCAAAAGTTTTTAGGGCGGAGACTTTTTTTGAACTGTTCAAAATTTAGCAAAAAATTAACTTTTATTTTTCGTTCAGTTTTAAACAGTTCAAATAACCCCTCCCTCTGCTCCCCCTCCAATAACTTTTTAATAAACAGTCTAATCTCGTTTTTTTTTTGTTTGAAACGTCTCGTCGAGGATACCTCATTCCTACATTTGACTTTCATTTGAACAAGTTTTTCTTTCAGCAGTTAATACAGCAGTACTTTGAACAGTTAAAAAATCCAGTCCCTTCCTGATAACTATTGAGGGAATACTCCGATTCAAACAAACTTTCTTTCGTTGAAAATATTTTTTCGCGGTTCGATTTGTGAAATAAACTTTTTTTGTCAAAAATATCTAAGGAGAACCTACATTTGCAGTGTTATATAATTAAGAGAGCATTGATTTGAGGCTAGAATGTCAATATAAGGGGTGGGAAAGTGGGGGAACTAATACGGGTGGGGAAATAATACGGTGCCGGGAAAAAGTGGGGAAATAATACGGGAAAGTGGGCTCATTTAATTCTAGACGGATCTTTTTGCTCAAATTATATTTTTTCATTGCTATGTATACTGTATACTCCCCCTTATCTTTAAAAATCTTGACTTATGAAATTTAAACTTGATAATCCTAGATTAATAATGCAAACCAAATTTACTGCACGAGTGACTTTGAACTTCTTAAGTATGTTGGATGAGCAAAATAATTCAAAAGGATCTTCTCATCTAAGATAAAGTAATGTAATACGATGTTACAGCAACAGAAAATTAATTTTACTCTGAGAGAAATTCGGCAAGCATATAAACTCTTTTAATTGAGAAACTTTGGATGAAAGCAGTTTACTCCATAAATTTTAAATTAAACTTGTTAAAATAAATTAAAATTTGTGTTTAACATGTTCCGGCACACTAACTGGACAAAAATGAACGATAAGAGAATTTATAGGCAAAATTATTTTTAACATGAAGTAATTTATTTCTTGAGGAATTTCATTTGACTGAGAATTTGTTTATTGAAAATATAAATTATGGTCAATAGTAATATAAAACTAGACGATTAGAAACTTTCTTTACGAAAAATCTGCAGTGTAGGAAATCTAAAGCATAACTCTATCTGTTCATTAGTAATAATTGTAGGGGAAAACGGGGTTAAAAGTTCCGTATTTTAATCGAGCTTGAAATTCGTTTTGAAAACTTGTTTCGAGAATTAATATTCCGAGGACAAAAAACAAGTGTTACATGTCCCTATGATATACAGACTGTTTTTTGAGTTGTATTTGTCGTCGTAAAGTATTTACAGTTGAGTTAAGTTTGTAGTCGTAAGATTTTTTTTAATAATTAATTTTATAGTAAATTAAGCCGAAAAGGAACAACTAACCCCGACTTGGACAAGTTGTTCTGTGGGTGGGCCAAGTTGTTCTGAAAGTAGCAAGAAGAAAAATAACGATTCTTACTTCTAATTGAATCGATTATTTCGAAAAGGTAACATCTCTGTTTTTTTTTTCAAAATCAATTTTTCAATGGCATTCTGTTATTAACGTATAAACACGTTATTCTTGTGAAAATGGAACATCTCTGCACTTCTATCATTGTAATAATTAGCCCTTTTAAGCTTCTTCGTTTTTTATAAATTAGTTTTTTCTGCTCCCCTGAAAAATTTCAAATTTTAGAGATATTCCCTTTTCGAAATAATCGATTCAATTAAACTATGTTGTAACGCATATGAAGCTACTGGGTTGGCTAAAATGGTTACCATTTGTGTATCTATTTCACGACGTATTAATAAAATACGTTTATCGTTTTTCTTAGCTGAGCTATTTCAAACGGAACAACTTACCCGCGCAACTTTTAACCCGGCTCTGCCCTACTTCCGAAAACCACGATTTATTTCAACAATATTAATTGGAATTGTTTACTTTAGTGCGCACGAAATCTATTTGTTATACCTCTCACATGTCTCGTTTAACGTATGGCGGACTAAGTCTTGAGGTTATTTAAAATTAAGTATTTCTCTTACCGGTATTTTGAGGATTATTTAACTGGAACTTCAATAGAGTATTTCAGTATTTATACGCAACAGTAAGTGCTCTTAGGTTCAAAGTATAGGCTTGCTCTAAACCATGCCAGATTTTTGCTTTTTCCGTTTGGCTTCGTGAGCATGTTGCTTTGCATATGTATGGCAACATCAATTTGTGCTTGTAGCCATAAGAATATTTAATTGTGCATACATTCATTTCGAGTTCATAATGTAAAAAAAATCATCACATATTCTGATGTAAATCCTTTAATATCCGTTTCAATGTTAAAATGGTGTTTTTAGATTTTATCATTATCTTTATGGGTAATACTGGTAAATTAAAATCCTATAAAACAGAAGTATTTAACGGTAGAATGCTTCTTTAGTAAATCTTTTTTTTTTTTTTATCAATGGGTGTTTTAGAAATACATTTTTAATGATAAGTTCTTAAAAAAAATATACTGATGATGATGATCATGACAATGATGCTGACAATGATGATAATACTAATAATAATGATTTTTTTTTTTGTTTAAATATTAAGTACTAGCAGTAGTCGTTTGACTAACTTCCTTACATTTCTTTTTAAATTTATTTTTGTTCAACTTTTCTTTTCTAATGAGAATTTTGCTGAATAAATAGTTTCAGTTAATTTTCATTGGTTTTTGACATCAGTGATTTTAGTAAATTCGTGGCTCATGATAGAATTTTATTTAAGCAATATCTTTCGCGAAGAAGGAGGCATTTAATAGATTTTCCATGTGATTTGATATTTGTAAGCTGCAAAAAAGATTTAGTGATGTAAAAGGAATTGCGTAGAAATGAAAAATAATATTGTATTTGCGTATGTATTTAATTCTATTCTGCAACTTATTGAGAAAATTATATTCAGCAAAAAAGAAAAAAACTCAAGCATTTGAGTTTTTTTTTTATCTTTCAATAGTACTGACGTTTATAATATTCAGTCCTTTTTGATGCATTTACTTCAGAGCACAAATCGAGTCACATGACTACATCAACTAATAATATAGCATACTGCTTAAAAAAATAGCATGATTAATTTTCCAAATCTTGCGAAATGCTACTTTTTTTCTTAATATAGCCCAGCAATAAAGACACATTTTTTTGCTCTGAATATTTTACATTAACTGTAAAAATATTTTACATCAACTGTTTTTTCCGGCTTAGCAAAAAAATTATTAAAAAAAATATTGAAATGTAAACTTACTGATAATAGTCGCAAGGTCAAATGATTGTTCAGAATATATCAAGCGAATTTTATTTTACTCATGCTTTGTTAAAAATAATGTGAAATCTAATTTTTTCCCCCTTAGCCTCTCTTAGAATGAAGCAAGGGTTTTTTACCGTATTAAGTTCGTCTAAGTTTTAAAGCTTTTTTCTAATATATTATGCCCTATTTTTATGACATAAAAATTGAATATAATACCTTAAACATTTTTGCTAAAAAACTAACAAATTTTAAAACATTTGATTTAAATTTCAGTCTTTAATGCATTTTCAAAAGCCATTTGCAGTCGGTTATTTCCAAAGTCTAGGCAATATCTTTTCTTGGACGAATCTTTGTTTACAAGGAAATATACTCTTTCTCCACTTATTATTCCATCAAAGATTTCCCCATAAGAATTGAAGACATCTTCACCGTTAGTGCTCACGTTTTCTAATGTAAATTTGAATGATAATACTCTATTATACATTATTGCATGATGGAGAACACATCAGGACCTGATGAACATCGAATACATGGAATGACAGCTGTAATGTAAATTGTACAGCCTGTATGATGTATGATTACTGATGCTTAACCCATTAATGCCTGACATTTTTTTTCCAAAGATATTTTGTATACTGGTTACAAACAGTTTAATGGACAGGAAAAATAATTTTAAAAAAATATTATGTAAAAATATTTTTTTTTATTAAGGAAAGAAAAAACGTCTCTTAAAAGTTACGATAGACCCCAGAGGGTACGTAATGTTTTTACTAAAATTTTTTTCTGCCTACGATATAATATTTAACAAGAAGTTCTGTCAAGAACTAAACGAGCCTACTTTTCCGTACATCGACATCGGCATTCTAGCATCTGATCAATATTCTCTTGAATATCTGAAACTGAAAATTATGTCAAACATACCTTTATAGCACTTAAAGCTGATTTCTAAAAGCAAAATATACCCCTCTCATCAGATGAAATGGACACGTAAAAAGTAAATGAACGAGTAAATAAAGTTTTGTCGCACCTTTTAAAGAATGTAACTGTTATAGTTCTATATTATTCTATAATATCTATTCTAGTAGTATATTCAAAAGAAAAAAAATTAATGAATAAAATAAAAGTACAAAGAACATCAAAACACATTTTATCAAAAAAAAGGAAAAAAACCTCGTTTGTTAATAAAATGTCTCGAATTTTATATTAAATCCGTTGCCAGTTGTTAAATATAAATAAAGAATAAAATGCTCTCGTGAATGAACAATTTTTGTAAACAAAAAAAATCGTCTGCCAAAAATATATATATTTATATATATATAAAAAAATAAATAAAAAAAAAAGAATATATAAATAAAAACTCGTCTGTCCAGTCAGTCATTTTTTTCTGAGCCTGCATTTCCGCCATGTTTGCGGAGTCGGAGTCGGAATCAGAGTCCTCACACAAGATTTTTCAGAAAAGTACTTTACATACATTTTTTTATCAAAACCGTTTTCTTACAAAGTTAGTTTGAAGGAAATCCGCCTTTAAGTTCAGAATCAACATTCAATTTAAATTTCTCAGTAGGCTCTCATGTTTAATTTTTTTCTGAACGGTTCATCATTGAACGAAAAATGGTTCAAATTGAAAAGTGAAGTATGGGAATGAGTCTCTCCGAGATCTTTCGAACAAAAAAAGTTTATTCAATTCGGACGGTTCACTTAAAAGTTATTAGGTGGAGAAAGGTTGCTTGAACGGTTCAATGTTGAACGAAAAAATGTTCAAATTGAAAATTTAAATACGGTAATGAAGTATCCTTGGCGAGATCTTTCGAACAAAAAAAAGTTTGTTTAAATCGGGCTGTTCACTCAAAAGTTATTAGGGGTGAGAGCTTGTTTGAACGGTTCAATGTTGAACGAAAAATTGTTCAAATCGAAAATTTAAAAATGGGAATGAAGTATTCTTGATAAGATCTTTCGAACAAAAAAATGTTTATTCAATTCGGACGGTTCACTTAAAAGTTATTAGGTGGGGAAAGGTTGCTTGAACGGTTCAATGTTGAACCAAAAATATTCAAATTTAAAATTTAAATACGGTAATAAAATATCCTTGCCGAGATGCTTCGAACAAAAAAAAAAATGTTTACATCGGACTGTTCATTTAAAAGTTATTAGGGGGGACAGCTTTTTTGAACGGTTCAATGTTGAACGAAAAATTGTTCAAATCAAAAATGTAGATCGGGAATGAAGTATCCTTGAAAAGATCTTTCGAACAAAAAAAAGTTTGTTCAAATCGGACTGTTAACTAAAAAGTTAATATCGCGGGACAGGTTGTTTGAACGGCTCAAAGTTGAACCAAAAATTTTTCAAATCGAAAAATCCAATATAGGAATGAGCTGTACTCACCGAGATCTTTCCAACAAAAAAAAAAATTCGTTCAAATCGGAATGTTCATTCAAAAGTTATTAGGGGGGTGGGGGGGGACAGACAGACAGACCGACCGACCGACACACAAATTCCCCATCTCAATACCCTACTTTCATATTTTTAATTTTTCGATATTTCTTTCTTTTTTTTGTTTCTTTTTGACTTTGTTTTGGTCTTGGCGATATTTTTTGGATTTGGCGATATTTTTAGATGCATTAAGCCACTTTTAATACTTTTTTCGTCTCTTTTATTTTAAGCGGGAAAGTAGCCTAAAAAGACATTTTATAAGAAGAAATACAATCAGCAATTAACATAAACTGGGAAGCTGGGAGTAACTTTGAAAACTTAGCTTTTTTTTCTTAAGATTGTGAACGATGTAATTTTTGATAAAGATCATATTAAAACTGCTACAGAACACACTTTACAATGGTTATGTGCTGCAATCTGTTAATAACGAATTGAAACAATACCAATGTACTAATTGAACACTATTATTTTGTTGAAATGTGCGTTTTGGGAAATTCAGACCCTTTTTTGGACCGTCCCTGAAAAGGGACGCTAGACATTAATGGGTTAAGAGATGATATGAAGAACTTGAAATGTATATACGAGACCATGAGGGGTGTTAAAATAAAGACAAGATTGTGTTAATGAGGGAGGGGTCTAGATGGAACATTTGCCAAAGACAAGACAGCAGGAACTTGCGGAACACAGTTAATTTTAATTTATTTATACTACAAATTTAAAATATAATTTCTGAAACATCATTAAAGATCGCCTAAAATTAGACTTTTGAAGACTTTAAATTTTGAGATTTTTTTCTTTAGGAAAGCCACGAAACTTTCCTTTTCGCTGAAATCATCAAAAGTAGTTGAAAATTATATTTTTAGAACTACAATTTCAAAAACTTTCAGGGCAAGGGTCTTGGAATCCCCTCATTTCCTGATTTAGCACAAAAAGTCTTCAAATAATTGACTAGGGCTTGTATTTCAAAGAAATTTCGGGGAAGAGACGAGAACTTTTCCTCCTCTAACTTAACCAAAGTCGTGTAAAATTGCATTTTTGAAATTATAATTTTGAAAAATAGCTGAGGTGGATTAACTGAACCCGATCCTTTATTACAGGAGAAATGCCAAATTAATGGAGGATTTTTTAATTTTTTGAGCTACCTCTAGCGGGGATACAAGACGTAATATCGACGAACTGTGAGGCATGAAGGACTCGTAAAATGTTGTATGTCATCTCGTTACATTTGTTGTAAATGCGTGACTAATTTTAGAAAACCATTCGATTCAATTAATCGACTCAATTGATCACAGATATACTCGATCAGTAACAAACCAGGACATTGAATTGGCCAGAGAAGGGGATAATGTGGTGGAAGAAGACTTGTGACATCTTTGCTGTAGACGCCCGATCGTTGTTTAATTGCAACACTGCCCTTGGTGGTCCTGACACAAGGACCAACACATGTGACTGAAACATATCACAAACGTATACTTTAGCAAACGAGAATTGGTGTATATTTCCACTCGCTGTCCAAACTCCAAAGCGTCAGATGTAAACAGCCCTAGTTAAGGGACTAACAACATATGTAATTGTAAACCCACATAGAAATGGCATAAAGTGAAAAGCTAGTCAAAAGATATCTTCTGAGCAAAGCAGCAAATTTTAAGTTTACTCAGCGTTTAGCATTTCCCATAAAGTTACGTTCTTCCCTTTTGTTGGTTTCTGGCTATGTAGCACTAAATATGTAATATTATTCGTATTTCCACACTGAAAATACTTCCTTACACTAAAATAACGTCACTTCGTTTGAAAAAAAGGTATATGTTTTATGTGTCGTCCATTAAAAATCAATGCGAAAACATTTCTGTTGCATAAAATTTTACAATCTAGATAAGACTGATTGGTTTTGCATTCATTTAATCATTGATTAAATTGAACTCCTTACTTCCATTGTATGCTAGTATAACTTTTAGTATTAATTAACGTTTCAAATACAGCAGGAAAGTGTGATACCAGTTATTTTACGAAAATTTATAATTATTGTGTCATTATTTTGGGAGTCATTTACGGGAGCTTCTCTCCTGAAATTCACTTTCCCAAAATCCATTATCTGCCCGTTTCTGAATAAAACTAAATCCTTTTAATGATGCCTAAGCGTGAAGTCGTACGCTAAACCAGATTTGATTTATGGCCAGTGCTTGGCTTTTGTGCGGGCATCACTTTGCATACATAAAACGGTATTAATCTAAACCTGATTCATCAAGTGCGGATACTAACTTGCCCCGTCGCTCTAAACGAGAGCTCCTGCTTTCATAAAATTGGTCAAAGTTCTGACATGAATATTTAGAGATCTTCCTGGCGAAGACCTTGGCATTTTGCCCATTCCCAGGACTTGTGGATAACATGTGCCTGTAGTTGACGATTTGTATCTCTGTGATGTTTATAACCGAATCCTCAGCCTTGAATATAATTTTCAATTTGGGAAATAGGCTCTTCTGTATTAGATATGGTGCTTATTGCGGATATTGTGCGAGTCAGAAGAAATAAGAAGCAATTTTTACTGCAATACTTAGCTACTACGTTAATAGCAAAGTTTAAACATATTTTTTTTTAAATATCTTTTTATGAACGTGTATGAACCTATGTTATGCGTAATAAATAAAGCAGGCTCATGTCCGGGTGAAGGAGAGAATTTTGGGATATATTCCCCCACGAAGCTCAGAAGTTTTTCTTTTTTGCCCATGGGAAAGGACTAAAAGTAACCATATCTCCCTCTGAATAGTTTTTCTGGTAACGCCACTATAATAAGGGGACATCAGTTCCACTTTAACCGGTACGATGCTATTTTTAGGTAACCTTCTGCCTTGTCCATGCACATTTGTGGGGAACGCTATCATATCCCTTTTTTGAGTGACAGAATTAAGCACTGGGAATGTTTTGAGTCATGCGAACTTTCACATACTTATAAAATATATTTCACACTAGCAAAAATACCCGGCGTTGCCTGGGTCAGTAATAATATTGAGAAACAATTTATATACTCACCTTTGTTTTTTTTTTCCTGAACTGAAAGAACTCAGAACACACCGCTTGGCGATTTTTAAAATGTCGCCAAATTTTTGCGTAACTGTTTTGGGATACCTAGGATAATTTTGCTCCCCTACTTACTTTATGAAAATACATTAAGTATTATTATGTCCCTAATTTTTGTCACAGAGAAATAGTTGTCAAATTCTGAGATACTATTGCTGACCACAAAATGACGTTAAAAGTTTTTGTCCTAAATGATTTCGAAATTAATAGGGAACATTTAGCAGTTATTTATGCAAAAATGCAAATTAGTGGTAATTTTAGTCTTGTTTAAGGGTTTTATTAATTTAGTATGTGGATTACTTTACTTTTTAACATAATTTTAAAAAGGTTTTTAATGGATACATTCGGAATCGGAAAACAAAAGAAAAAAAACTGAACTTTTCAAATGTGGGAGTATTATATCGATGATTGATATTTTGCTGCAGTCGATAAATATCAGACAATAATCAGTTTATTTTGGTTACGTCGTGTAAAAAGTAAAGTATTATTACGTAGTCTTGGGCACAAAAATAGGCGTCAGTTGAAAAAATCGCCGAGAATCTCAGTTATTAAAATCTTGCAGCAAATTTGGCCAAATTCCTATTCAATCGGATACTAAGGAACTGCCCTATTATAAGTACCGGAGAAAGTGACCAATCAAAGCAAACAAATTTAAGAAATACCGTTAAGTTGTATTTAAAGCTCCATCAAATTGGAAAATAATGAACCTAATCCATTTATTAGTTGCTAATCTCTTCTAGCGGTTACGTTACCGATACTCTAAAACACATATTTACAAAATTCGAGAAAATAATTGACGCCGTGAACAATCTACTAATGTTTTAAAATACAAATCATAGAGTGAAAGCTCGTTCAAGAGCTGGCGTGTGCGTTTCCAATGTCTATGTAAAAACCTTTATATTAACCATGAAGCTGAAAAAAAAATACTTTTTGATTTGACTTGAGAAAAACCTTGAACATTTAATGCAAAAAGCGGAAATGATATATGCAATTCTAGCTATCGACAGGGAGTTGAGATGATGCACTAAATACTGAATTACTTTGCTGGGAAGCCTTCGCGGATTTATGCGAAAAATGTACCTTAAATTGGAATAAAAAAAGCGCTACCAATCAAACTTTTTCGAATATCGTTAGAAATTATAGCCTATGTGTTATTCTGATGTATAAGCTACATTATGGTAAAAGTTTCATTAAAATCCATTCAGTAGTTTTTGCGTGAAAGAGGAACAAACATCCATCCAAACATCCAAACATCCAAACTTTCGCATTTATAATAGTATTAAGATTAAGATTTGCCCGGGAATAATGTACCTTTAGAAAGGCATATTTTGCTCATGAAAAAGCTGCATTTTGGATAAAATGCAGATGTAAAAATCGAAAATTTTCTGGCTAAGCAAACAAGAGTCAAAAAAAGAGGACTATCCTGGCTGAGGTGGGCAGACTGTCTTCAAAAAGACTTTGCCTTAATCAATGTCAATGACAGAAATACTGTGGCACACAGAAGGAAGAAATGGTGTTGTCTTCTTTAGAGAGGGGGAGTTTATACAGAACTGTATAGATACGGATGACGATGATGAAAATCGCAGTTCTCAAAGCAATAATTGTTGTAAAAGTTAAACCATTTATGCCTGACATTTTTTTTCCAAAGATATTTCGTATACTGGTTACAAACAGTGTTTAATAATGATGAAAAAAAATTTTATGTAAGAAATAATTGTTTTATTAAGGAAAGAAAAATCGTCCCTTAAAAGTTACAATAGACCCCAGAGGGTACATACTTGTTTTACTAAAAAAAATGTCTGCCTACGATATAGCATTTAAGAAGACATTTCATAAGAAGAAATAAAATCAGCAATTAACATAAACTGGGAAGCTGGGAATAACTTTGAAAACTTAGCTTTTTTTCTTGAGATTGTGAACGATGTCATTTTTGATAAAGATCATATTTAAACTGCTACGGAACACACTTTACAATGGTTATCTGCTGCAATCTGTTAATAACGAATGGAAACAATACCAAGGTACTCATTGAACACTATTATTTTTTTGAAATGTTCATTTTGGGGAAATTCAGACCCTTTTTTGGACTGTCCCTAAAAAGGGGCGCTCTGCATTAATGGAAAAGATTTTCTTTCTTTTTTAAAGTAAGCACCAAATGTTCTCAAGCAAATTTATGCATAAACTAGCCGGGTACCCGGCCCTGCCCGGCCGGGTATGGTGTTTTAGTGACACTCGTTCATAAATTTTTCAACATTAAAGTGCATATCTATGCACACAATGGCTACTTCTGTAAACAATGGCAATTTTTTCTGACTGGACAAACTAAAAAACGGTATTACACACCTTAAATACAAATGCAAGCTACAAATAATGTTTAGGTAAATCGGAAATGTTATAAGTTTGGTACAGAGTGCGGCGGAGCAACTTGCAGACTTGAAAAGTCAACTAAGGGAAAAGTATCCCTATCATGTATCAGTTTACTACTTTTTATAAGATATGGTACCCATTCTGAATTTTAATGCTAGTTAGATTTAAAAACTACATCGGGAAGAATGACGGCCCCTGTTAATGATGCACTCATGTACCCTAGATTTGTTGCACTCTTTTGAGCATATCGACTGATGGGATGTTGGTGATAGCAAGCCGGATGTTGTTCTCCAGGCTTTGCAGGGTCCGGGGCTTGTCGTTGCAAACGATCGATTTGAGATACCCCCATAAAAAATAGTCAGAGTGTCAAATCGAAAGAGCGGGCAGGCCACGGTACGTCACCTTTCAAGGAGACGTTATCACTCAACTGGTGAACCACAGCAAGTTTGTAGGGATGAAACTGGAGTTCGTTGTGAAGAATTCGTCTCAGTGTCCAATCAAAAATCCCTAAAACAGCAGCGTGTTTACGCGCCGAACGCCTGGGAGAGCGCAAAAACGACTCCCTCACTTTTTCGACGTTTTCTAGGGTTGTGGAAATCTGTTGACCTTCTGGGCCTCTGTTTGCCACACTCTCACTTTCCCTGAATGTTTTCACCCACAAAACAGTCGATTCCCAGCCAGGAATGGGAACAACGGGCTGAATTTTGAACCGAGTTCGGAAGGCACGTTGAGTGGCGACCACCGAAAGATTATTTGAAAAGTAATATTCGGCAGCGAACGCTCGTTGCTCCTTTGTCCAACGCATGGCGACAACTAAATTATAAGATAACAAAACTTCAGGACCCTCTCCTTAAAATGAGACTCTTCCCACTCCTTTCTGATCACTCCTTGCAGATTAGCATCCAATTGAAATCAGCAATTTTATCTGTCGCACCCTGTAAAATCAATCGCACTGGAGTCAAGTATTTCCAAACATTACACGTAAAATAAGTCCCATCATTAGTTTATATCCTTGTGACTACATTGGTGAAAACATCTTATGTACCTAACTTAGAAATTTTTTGACTATAAACATTTTCTGTTCTCTAACTGTTGCCAAAATCAATTATCTTTTTATTTAGTCTCGTTAGCGATTATTGGCATAGATGAATCTAAAAATCCTAAGAAAGCAATACATTTCATACTTACTCCAGAGAAACCTTGGTTCACATTTTCATTATGATCACCATTAATATTGTTGTTACCAGGCAACCAAATTTTTGCAACAATGGCTTGAAAATTTAATCATTTACTGGGGAAACTATATGAAATTTACTATTTTCCATAATAACTTTTTTGATGTAAGCTTTTTAGAAATAAATTATAGCTTATCCTGCTCCCTGTTACTGCAACTATCTACGGTGAAAAAATGGTTAAAATCTGTCCAGTAGTTTTGAAGTTTACCCCGGACATACGCATACAAAAGTAGCCTTTATGCATATAGATACAATACAGATTTTTTTCCTTTTTTTGAGTAATCATTTCTAATCTTTTTATAATAAGCGCAACCCCAAAAACACGTGAATTTCATTGTTAATTTAATTATTTCGCTTTTTAATACAAAAACTGTTTTCTACAGTTGTTTAGGGTCTCGTTTATAGAGAAAAATACCCCTGACTTTACTACTTAAGTAAAAGTCACAGTTTAAGTGGAGGGTTACTGTCCAGATCAAAACTGACTCATCCAAACAGGGGGAACTCGAATCGCAGAGTGGTGTGCGTTCCAGGAAGTGCTCTAAAGGTATTCAGCGTGCAAGTGACACTCAGTCAGATTTGCCCTGTCAGTACTTTGATAATATCTGCAGCGATATCGATTCAGCGTTGAGTCGCGGCTATTATCGATAATGAGCTAGAGAGTGAACGCAGCGTTGATTTGGGAGACTGTCATGATTAACTGTTAATGAATAACGCTGCCAGATATGGCCAATGTCAAGTGTGTTGTTATGATTTTTTTTTAAATGTCTTAGTAATTTAGTTAAATCCATATAATTTATAACTAAGTTGGTATTTTTATATAGAGCTTAAGCATAAAAGTTCGAATAGTAATTTTGGTAACTTTGGTTCATTCTTTTACTATTTTTCACTGCACCACTTGTTCAGTTGTAGAGTTTCATCTATTGACATAAATTGAAAATGAATAAATAAAAATGTAAATAGTTTAAATTTTGACTCCTTTAATTGAAATTAAGGTTTTCGCAATTACGAACTGTGATTGGTGTGTGTGTAGACGTGTGTTTACGCGTTTGTGTAGACGATGTTTACGTGCGTGTGTATGTGTGTTTACGCGTGTGTGTACAGACGTGTGTTTATGTGTGTGTGTGGGTGGAGTAGATATTGAACGCTACCGCCCTGGAGGAGAGGCGGCCTTGGACTGAACACAACCGAAAACGAGCACAAACTTTTGCAAGGCAGTAAAACGAGCTAGCCATTAATGTTTTATTAGCTGAAAAACAAATTTTTTCTCTTCTTTGAGGAAAAAATCTGCTGTTTCGGTTATTTGTGTTCTGTATTCATGATCCATTGCTGCTATTCATATGCAATTTTGTAAGTGATAAAATATGCGCTGTGAGAACAGGGGATATTTAAGGCTTCCTAAGAAAAAACCAAACTATCGAATTTTTTATGCCATTTTAACTTCAAACTATTACAAAACCATGGAAAATTCATATATTTCAAAAGCTCGGAGTGTTTTTAGGTCACACACACTGAGTGACCTCAATCAAAACTTTAAAGTGCTTTTTTTCTCGTCACTTTTTTATCTATGTATTTGTGTTAACATAGAGTTACAACTGAAATATCCAACTACGTATACTATAGTGTTTTGAACGCACTATATTTTTTGCTGTAATGGTTATATGTGTAGAAAAGAAGGAAGTAAAAGTAAATTTAGGCAAAACAAAAAACTTCACACTATCAACTCTCGTACTTTTTAATCACCTTCTACTTTTTTGTAGTTGAAGGATTACAGTTGCTGAGTTGGTCCTATATTTAGTGGTACCCCATTGGCCCTGGTTTCTAGATTGTAGTTTAGATTAATGTAGGATTACTACAAATGATCAATTTGTCTTCAAAGCGATATAAATCCAAAAATATTGCACGTAGAGCAATGAGGGATACATAAAAATAACCACAAACTCATCAAGATTTATTGGTCTAACCAGGTGCTAATACAAGGGCAGAACTTTTAAAATTGCGACAAAACAGGAAAAGCGGTTTTTTGTTGTGTTACAATATGCGTAATGTTTATCTGTTCTTGCGGTACTGTAGGTTCATGTATCCGTACTGCTATATCCGTATTTTGTTTATGTATCAGTACTTCAAACAGCGCGAACTCAAGGACAGCATCCATGCGGCAATGATGACTAACCAGGGCATTACCATGGCGAGGGTGGAAGTTACCAGGACATCGTACACAAAAAAACGCACGCAAAAACAAACCGCTTTTATTGTTTTGTAACTTTTTTGAAAAAAAAATGGACTCGTATCAGCACCTGGTTGACACAATGTAAAATCTTGATTAGTTTGTGGTTATTTTCATGTATTTCTCATCGTTATGCGTGCAATACTTTTGAATGTATATTGTTTTTTAAAAATAACAATCATTTGCAGTAACCATGTACTCTTATTACTTCCGATATATGTTATTTGAATTAAATTTTCATTTAACCCTGAGCAAAAAGCACAAATTATAAATGAGTAAAATATAAGGTAAAACATGACAGGAAACAAATGCTGCAAAGTTATGAAAATTAAAAAGAAATAGGTCTTATAATAGCAGTTAAACTTAGTAGTAAACCCTGCACCCGCATAAATCACTAGAATAATTCGAACACTTGAAAAAAAATATAGTCTAATACAAAATAATGCAGTACACTTGATGATGCAGATTGTGAGTGGAATTACAAACACCACTCATGTACGCCTGAGGGATCCATCCCTCAAGAACAATGGCGCATTCCGCAAAAAAAATAAGTAAAGATTCTCAGAGAGTAAAATAGCCCAGAAGAGAGCAAAACCCTAACCCCAATACACTTAAACATTCCACTGGCACAGTGTATCATGAACCTCCACCCATTTTTGAAGGACATCCCTGCACACACACAGACACACCGACACACATACGCACACTTAAGTACAGGAATTCCTCCATTTAACAATAATTGTGGCAAGTTCGTAAAGCTACACAATAAAAGAAACACAAATTTAAAAATGGTTGAATTGATATAAAAGCATTGTAAGATGAAACATTTGACGACGGCAGTTGACTTTATATTATTCAAAACACAACATTTACTGTTCAAACCAAATATTTCAATGATCTCTTTTCTCTTTTATATTTCCGGCTCAGCCTTCTAGTTTAAACCGGAAATAATCATTGAATTTGGGGAAAACGTAACTCTGAGTATACTCTAAAGGCATTCGGTGTAATTAATTTGACACTCGCAAGGATTACATCGCCGGTTTATGTCTGACTAATTTCTGAAGTGCTATCCATTCATTGTGAAGTAGACGGTATTATAAAGTAACGAGGCCTAGATTAAATCTCTGATGTTCGACATAGGAATGGCTTCATTTTAAAGTTTTCTGTTGGCTTTGTTAGCGTGGAAGCAGCTGAATAATATGCAGCCTCTGTTGTTTTTACATTCCATACAGTGGTTTTGCTATAAATAATTAATTTAACTTTAAGAGAATAGTTTCTTAATGTTTTGAATGAGGGAATGTGCAGAAAAAGGAATTAATTTTGGAAAACTTTAACATTTTTCAAAATAAACACAATGTGAAGATTACAGGACTCGAAGAAAGACCTGTGTTTTTTGAAACAAAACTTGCATATTTTTTTTTTTTTTCGTTTTTTGGCAGTAAAGTTGAGATATCCAAACAAAAAGAAAAAAAATGATTGTCTTTCTTTTTTTCTTTTCTTCTTACATGAAGGCTAAGTGGGAAATAAGATATTTTTCTAAAAAAATGTTTTTGTTTGTTGGCAGAATTATTTTTTTACCAATGAATGAGTATTTTAAAGAAAGATTGAATACATAAATAAGTAATGAAACAATAAACGAATAATTGATGAATAAATTAAATAATTTGTGAGAAAAAAGGAAAGAGTGAATCAGCAAGAAAATAAGTGAATGAATTCAATGAATAAGAAAATTAATAAATTAAGGAATGTAACTGAATTTATTAATGAACAAAAACTCAAGTCATTTACTAAATGAATGACTAGACTACACAAACGAAATGAACTATTTCGCTTGCCCCATCCAACCCACGTGGTGTACGTGTAATTATTGCTTAATCAATGTACTGATGGAATATGTTTTTTAATATCTATCTTTTTCGCTCAATTTGTTAGCGTCGGTGATTTATACTTAATAATCAAGTGTTTTCCTCCAGTCCCCAACTTTCAGCAAGGAAAATTTAATGTTGCAATGTACACGATCTATCCAGAAAGTAACGTAATTGAGCCGATTACAAAACATCTATTCATAAGACGGCTAAAAATGCGTATAAATGCTTCTGAATAGACTCTTCCTGAGTCAATACAGCAGCTCCTCGTTTCATCGTGCTTTCCCAGGTAGCACAAATAACTTTTAAACGTTTTATAAACGTTTTTAAGCGGTTGTTACAACGTTAATAACCATTTTACAACCTTTAAAAAACGAAGTATGCTACTTGGGTTGTTATATCACTTATTCGGATATATCTCGCTTCTGCTCTGTCTTCCGAGAAATTGGAAGGAAGCAAGACTTTACTTATAATTCGAGACTACTATACTGCACTGCAACCTTTCTTGACAAAAACATCGTGACGTCAGCGAGACGTTTGCGTGACGTTAGCCTATGAAAAACGAGCTAGATAAAACGTCACAGCCTACTTGGCGAGTTAGAGGAGATTGTTGACTGCTTGTGAGCTCTTATTGGCTCCGCCCGTAGTGACGTTCAGTGTCAAGTTAAGTTGCTTTCTAGTATAGGATAAAAATATTGTCATTTTCAAGGCATTAGTCATTTCTTTTTTTTCTTCTAAAAATTGACCAAAACTGGCGTCTCCTATTTATCCCATTTTGCTGAAGTTTAAGCTTCAACTTTAAATTCATATTTCATCGAAAGAGTGCAAAAAATTGTGAATAATTTCCTTTCTATAACTTTCAAAAAAAAAAAAAAAATAACTTTCTTTTTTTTCTGTAATTTGCATTACGTAAAATATTATTTAAAACAAAAAATCTATTATTTATTGTCATACAGATATGATAATGAATATTTTCATTTTTGTCAGTTTAAGCATAATTTGTTCATGCGTTAAATGAAACGGTACTTTTCTTAACCTTGGTTATGCTGCGTTTTCGGCGCTTTTTGTTGTCTCCCTACAAGTGCGCTATAACGAAGGGCAACTGTATATCGTTTTTAGCAAGGTTTCAGACCCTTCCAAAGAGTAAGTAGATTCGTGACCCTTGTTAGTGTCTACCGTGCGAGGGGCGCTTGATTGAGAAAACTAATACAGTAATACCTCTCCAATACGGACACGTACGGGGACCTAAATATTGTCCGGTTTAAAGGAGTGTCCGCTTAAGGAAGGGACAAGAAAAGTGAATACGAAATTAGTTTCTAAATGAATTTAATTATTACAGAGCAATTAACTGCACATATTAAAAAAAAAAAAAACTTCTTCCCTAATCAAGAGCTATATCTTTGTAATTACAGAAAAATAATGAAATGGAATAAGCTTTAGTGCCAGGTTCAAAATTAATAAATAATTTAAAATATGCTAAGAAAGTACACAAACACACCTGATGTCAGTTTCGTAAAAAAATGTATTGTAGAAGTTTGTTTGGAGTAGTTTGTGCTCATCATTCTTAATGATAAATTTTAAGCTCTTGAGTTAATTTTACTCCCATTCCTCACTTCTTGCTAAATCAAAACGTTTTAATTCATCACTGTATGTTTGAGCATCACGTAAGTTTCTAATCTTCGTGTCTCCAGAAGGTGCTTCCATTATCTGGAGCTCGTCTTCTTCTCCTTCACTTTCGGTTTCCTTGTGTTTAACGCTTTCAACTATCTCCTCCATTTCTAAGAAATTTATCTCACATTGAACATCTGCATCAATGTCAGCATATTCATCGTCATTAAAAGCGTTTTCACCACTAAGGAGTATTAATTTCGTTAATTCATTAATGTGTCCTTCCTCATTTTCTTTTTTTTCTTTCAAAGTCAAAGCTTTGCAAGGCATTTTTTCTACGTGGATGCGAATAGAGAACACACGATACAACAGAGTCAAACGAGGTACCTCTTATAAAAGTCTAGAAATAAAACTAAATATTTCCAAGGAGCTTCACTTCTTCCCCCTGGCAATCATCCCCAATTCTTTCCGTTCACACACTTATACTATAGCATTCTTTTTCACTTCAAAAGAAACCCTATTTGCTGGAATTAAGTACGCATCATTTTTCAACAATTGGCCCCGTTCATCGGGAACTGATAAAGTGCAGCAGAGGAAGCAGTCTGGCCGTAAAGGGTTTAATAAGACTTAGGCAAAATCACGTTCTCAACCTCTATGGTAAACACTGAAGAGCACATGGCGGCAGAACCCTATGATCTATAGTCCTGACATGGCGGACAGTTTGATGACTCTAGGGAGAGACATTTAAGCAGTTTACCGAGTGGAGTCGCACTCTTTGACCAACAGCTGTATTTCTTAGAATCCGAGCTATCCCCAAGAGCCTAAAATATGCTCCCTAGGCTAAACAATAGATCCAACGTTGGCTTTCCACCGCAGCAGACTTTTTCCTGTAAAGTTCTGGAATGGTAATGTATTTTTGTAATGGGATAAATTTTTGTAGTTTGTTGTAGAGGAAGGTGTTGCTAATTCCCCTTTGTGGTTGCCGCCCGTTGTGTTTAACAAAGTCTGTGTTGGAAGTGAACTGAATCAAGTATTTTCAATGGAACTCCTTTTTTCTCCTCTCCTAACAAGAAAGTAAACAGATTTCTCCGAAATTGTCCGTCGGTGTCCGTTTTAATGAGTAAAGAAAGAGCCTTTTTGCAAGATAAGCTGTGTCCGTGTCCGGTTAAGTGAGTGTCCGCTTTAATGAGGGGATTCTTAATGGTTTAATCCTAGAAAAAGAATGGGAAAAAATAAACTGTCCTTAATGAGGGGTGTCCGCTTTGAAGGGGTGTCCGTTAAGCGAGGTTTCACTGTAATATTGTTTTCTATGAAAGACGACACTTTCGACGTGGGTACTGCCCCCGTTAAAAGTTTTTGGCAATGGTTGTTTAACGAAATAGAAATTCTTCCATTTCGCTACAAAAGATTGTGAGGAACACAAGCGATTTTAGATGGTCTGGGAGAGATTCAAGGTAAATCTCCCTATGGAATGCCATTAAAATCTACCACTGACTAAAATGTGTACCTGAAATCATGAGCTCATGGTGTGTGTTGAGGGTTCTCTAATTGGCACAGACAATAGACATCCCAAAAAGTAATGTTCAGGAGATGGTGATGAATTAACTGCCGAAGCGAAAAGTGCACAAAGCGGTTCACCAGTCTCTTGGCAGGTGCAGAAATGTGTCATTGATACTCCTGCCGCCTTATGGCTCGGATGTGACTCCAATCAACTTGTTCTTGTCACCCTGCTCAAAAACAAACGCGAAAGAATATCACAATGATCAGTTTAAGACATTTGACAAAGGGAAAAATACTTGCAGCAATCTTCTAAAGGACGTTTCAGAAGGCAAACCCCAATGCTATTCATTGCACAAAATATCATTGAAAGCCATATACTGACCCAAAAAAGATTCCATTTAAAAATTTTATAGACCTCGGATCAATAAATGTCTAGTAATCGACACACCGATGGTACTTTCCGGACAGACAATGTATACCATATGCATTATTAAAATCTTCTTGTATAGATTTGTCACTGCTATAACTGGCTGCTTACCAATACAGAATAAGAAAGTTAAGTCATTTTTTTTACTTCATTACTAAAGTTAAGAAATAATAATAATAATAAATAAAAAAGTTTATATAAAATAGCAATATTGATACGGTTGCAATTTTTAACTACATGTTTTTGTGCAAATAATTCGCAATCATATAATAAGAAAGGTCAATAAATAAAAGTGGAATAGTGTATGTGTGATTGTGTATTAGCCTTCAACAAATATTTGAAAAATTTTTAGTTATACTTTAACCCATTAATGCCTAGCGTCCCTTTTTAGGGACGGTCCAAAAAAGGGTCTGAATTTCCCCAAAATGAACATTTCAACCAAATAATGGTGTTCAATTAGTACCTTGGTATTGTTTCAATTCGTTATTAACAGATTGCAGCACATAACCATTGTAAAGTGTGTTTGCTCTGTAGCAGTTTTAACATGACCTTAGTCAAAAATGACATCGTTCACAATCTCAAGAAAAAAGCTAAGTTTTCAAAATTATTCCTAGCTTCCCAGTTTATGTTAATTGCTGATTTTATTTCTTCTTATAAAATGTCTGTTTAAATATTATATCGTAGGCAGAAAAAAAAATTTGTAAGCAAAGTATATACCCTCAGGGGTCTATCGTAACTTTTAAGGGACGATTCTTCTTTCCTTAATAAAAAAATTATTTTTTACATAATATTTTTTTTATTATTTGTCCTGTACATTAAACACTGTTTGTAACCAGTATACAAAATATCTTTGGAAAACAAAATGTCAGGCATTAATGGGTTAAGTAAATAAACAAGTAAGTTGAATTAAGTAGTAATGTATCAGGTCACTTAAATTGGTTTTCACTCCCAGCGAACAAAGTATTTTTAATTTTTGAAACTCAATCAACTTAGAGAAAATAAAATGTAAATGTTAAATTTAAATGCAGAAGGAGCACAATAAAATTATTAGAAAGCAGTGGCTACATCGTTTATCAAAATAAGTACAGTGCGCGAAGTGAAATAATGATCCCCTGCTTGAACCCGCCAAAACATGAGCTCGCATATAAATGGCGCAAATTGCGCCGTGTGGTTACTCGCTTTATCGCCATTAAAGTCGGTCCCAAACCCGTGTTCTCATAAAATCTGAGAACGTTTCCACTCCGCCATAAATATTTAGATTCAAACGCCAGGGGGAAGCAGGGCTTAGATCAATCTGCACCGCATGATCAAGCGGGGAGGGTTCGTGATGGGAGAATTTCTATTCCTGTGATAGCTTTGATGGTTGGGAGTGAATTTTGAATCTGAATAGGAGAGATCTTTTCTGTCATGTTTTTGGATAAGTATGACTTTATTTTTAGCTCTTTACGAAAAAAAGAACTGAATGATTCAGTGTGAGAAAACAAAAAGGTGTGCTTATTAAATATTTGTGGACATCTTTTTTAACTGTCACACTAAATGTTTTACACAGCTGAAATATATACTGCCTTCAAAAAATAGTATATCAGAACGCTGAAACCACAGTATAACGGTAGTAAAGAGTTGATACCACAAAGAGTAATCCTGGCACTAACAATCAATCACTATGCTTCACGATAGGAGCATAAAACTAGTGTTTAATCACCGCCGAAGTACAAATATTAGTTATTCTGCGTTTAGGTAAAATGCAGATTGACGAGGGTGATTCATTAAAAAAACTAAAACAGTTTAATCTCCCAAGATAATTAGGTAAACTGCAAATTAACTATATGATCTGTATATTATTTACTAAGTACTCATCAAAGTAAAAAAGCTTTGTTAAAACAGCAGTAACTATTCTATATGCCTAAATTAACATACTATTATGCTGTTTCTGTTGTTTCCAATACCACTCGGGTATCCGAGCTCGAGTAGATGAAACCTACTCGGATTTAAGGCAGGATAGGTACGCTGCTTCCGTTTTTACGAGCACCATTAAGGTGGAAGACCGATTTAGCTCAACACACATGCCATAAGACCTGATTATAGGGTAGGCATGCATTCATATCACACTTTCACACACATAAAGGACAATGACAGGAGAGAGAGAAAGTACGTCCATGCCCCAGCCGGGATTTAAACCCGGGGCGACCGTATCATGACATACTATTATTTATTTATTTATTGATTTACCCAAAGGATCAAGTTGATGCTGCCATACAACCTACAAGTTAGCTGATAGAAATAAATCTTAATTAACTACAAAAACTATACAACAAGGAAAAAGCAATCAAAATGTCATAAAATATTACAATATATAAACATTATTACAATTTTGTTACCAATCTTATAAATAGTGGTTATTTCATGCTGTTTTGCTCAATTTGCTGTTAATTCCGTTTATCTTTGCTTAAAATTATCTTTTTTTTTTATCAAATTTTAGCCTTACCTGCAAGTTTTTTTTTCTGTTTTGTACAAAATTTGGGGAAAAATCACTAGGCGTCGCCAAGCTTGGTGACATTTGGCGTCATTCCGAACCTAACTAAAAATTATAATTAATATTGAAGAACGACCGCCTTGTTACATTTGAAATTTGTATATTTTTCCCTCTATGTAAACGACAGTGAAAGAAAAAGAAAAGGACCATTCGGTGTGAAATGGCATCCTTCTCGTATTCACTATACCAGACAGCAACTTAAGTTGACACTAACGTCACGACGCGCGGAGCCAATATGAGCTCACACGCAGTTAGCGAGCTCCTCTAATTCGCCAAGTAGGCTGTGACGTTTTATCTATCTCGTTTTTCATAAGCTAAAATCACGGTGACATCTCAGTGTCAAGAAACCTTGCGGTGTAGCATAGAAAATTAATAAATGATTGGGAAAGTTGTGGAAATGTCCTTGAGACTATTTAACGGCTAGCGAAGTTAGATTGAGAGAGATCGAGAGCTTCGTCTCTTCTCGTCTCATCTAACAGCTGTTTTGCTGTTAGGGTTTGTTTTAGCCCAGTGAATTTGAGCTAGTCTATGATCAGCGTTTCAGCTGGGAAACCTTTGCGCTTGAATATTCGCTTTACGAATGTGCCTTAAGCCCTGTGATTTTAGCTTGTCTGGTATCAGCTGATGTGCTATTAGAGTTTGTTTTTGCTCTGTGATTCTTTCACGTAGTTGATCTAATTACGTGGCATACGGATAAGTGAACTGTGATTGTTGATATGTGCCTAATTGCTGGATTTTTAGCAACTGTTGTCCGTTCTACTGCAAATAAGTGTAAATATTAGTAAATACATGTATTTTGTTTTCATTAAGATTTCAGACGTCATTTAAGAAAGTCTGAAGATGCGACAGACTAGTAGCAATATACTATCTATGGGATAAGGTTGATACAATAAAATATTCAATAAAGTGGTTGATATACTCAATCAGCAATCACAAATAAAAATCAAAATACAAAGACTCAAGTAGGTCAAATTATTACAATGGAGTGTTTCCTTCAGTTCAAAGTACTACTTTTACCGAAAGTAATGTATATTAAAAACACAATCAACTTTAAGTTAAGAAATTTATCAATTGCATGATTTTGTTTAAAAGTTACAGTTCGTAATGACACACTTCCCTTTGGGTTTGTTTTAAAAATAGTAATTTTTGGTAGAAATCTGAATAAAAATGCTATACTTTATCCCAGACACTTCTTTGTTAACCACTACCCCTGAAAAAATAAATAAAAATATTACCAGAGGATTGAGGGGGTGCAATTATGATAACTAATGACTGGAGCATTTTACCTGGTCGGGCGTGTAATTACTCTAACTACACATATCGTTCTGCAAAAATCAACCAATTAGAATTCTCATTATTCTAAACAAAATCCGCAACCAAACTGCCAGCACTCTTGACATTTCACCGGTTAGTTTAAAATATTTAAAATACCAGAATGTTCATCTCTGGGAGAACGGTATCAAGGCGTGATAAATGGCCAGTGTATTAAGTTAAGCAAAGTGATTAGATCAAGATGTCACAATTCTCCGTTTAGCTAAGTCTTCCAGAACAAGAGAACGCATATCGAAGGGGTTCCTCCTACCCCCCCTCCACCCCCTTCTCTCGGTTGGAGTGATTGATGAATGAGTCAAAAATGGAATGTATCGATCCCGAGTCAAGGAGCAAGATTCAGACGATTCCTTACACTGGGCGAAAGCAGTCCCGGAAAGTGAATGAATGCATTTTAAAATGCACGGATTTTTTTGGAGTGAATGCCATCTGGGCTACCGAAAAATTGTGGATTTCAGACGCGAGTGTTTACGGAAACAAAATACTTTGAAAAGTTGAAACACGAAGATAATGATTTTATACTAATTAATATACGCAGTAATGAGGGTATTTCTTTCAATCAAAAGTGCTAGTTTTAACACTGATATTGATAGAATAAGCAAAAAATGCGTTAAAAAATAATTATACAGTCGAACCCGCTTATTAGAAACTGGGTGAAAACGAACACTGTACCGCTTAATATTTATAGCGAAATAATAAAAAGCGAAAATGTATTATAATACATTTTCAATATACCAAACCGTTGTAAGGTATTTTTTTTATCCCCGATAATGGAATATAACGCTTGTTAAAATATTCTTTTGTGGCAAAATGGCTATTCCATTAAACGGGCTCTACTGTATAAGTAAGTAAATTCTAAGAAAAGCATGTTGCTGCAAAATACTTTCATTATCACAACAGTTTATTTTTAATCTTTTTTTAATTTTTTTATTTTTTATGTTCTATTTCTGGAAGAAAGCGAGATCTTGTATGACGTCACAAATGAAGAAACTTTGGCATAAAACTAGGTCGACGCATCAGCCATTATGGTTCTCTGGTAACCCCAGCTCTGCAACAATGAAAAATCTGATTTAAAAAACCGACTCGTCCATTAGCCTTGCTTGCAGCGTTTTATTCACTTGTGACGTCAGCAACAAACGTGAAATAACGAGGGAACGTCTTTTAAGATTGTTTTTTAAGAAAGAAAATGTTTCAAAATCAAGAAAAAAAAGGAATTTCTACCTTGCTCTCGATCGTGCTCTTTTTATAAAGAAAAAAAAAAGGGAATCACCTCCTATTGATCTATTTGTTTATGATTAAATGTGTAATGAACGCATCATCACTGCTCCACCTCCACGAACGTCGCACCTGTCCTTGCTCCTTCAGGTAGCGTATATTATCGGCCTCCGCTCCTCCTGTGGGGGGCATCCAACTCCTACACACACACACACACGTTTACGCACATACACACACCTATTGCATTTCATGATTACAAAAAATGTAATTTGAATTCAAGATGTAAAAATTCAAATTAACTGTTATTTTTTATGTGTGTGTGCTTTGTAGGGGAGTTAAATACCATTTTGGATAGAACTAAGTACCAAATTTAAGTGAAACACCATTGCAATCGCTTCGAAAGCGATCGCAAATTGCAATTGCCTCTGGAAGTCGAATTACATTAGAATCGCATCTCGTAGCAAATTGTAACGTATCCAAATTTGGGAATTTGCTATTGCATTGGTGAGTTGCGATCGTCCGTGTTTCACTTGAATTGCCTTAGGCTAGAATTCAAGTGAAACACGGTCGATCGCAACTCGCCAATGCAATCGCAACTTCCCAAATTTGGATTCAAGTAAAACGTTACAATCGCTACGAGATGCGATTCTATCGTAATTCGACTTCCAGTAGCGATTGCAATTTTAGTCTATTGCGATTGCCTCGAAGCGATTGCAATGGTGTTTCACTTGAATTCGGCCCTTAAACCCTCACAGAACTCTCCCAAAAGCTGTATATTTTAGCGTTCCACATTTATCTGTTTTTGTACTTGTTTATGTAATGATTCTTGTGTTTGCTTTATTTTGCGTGTTTGATCGAATGTATAATGTTTCTTCGTGATGATTGAACGTGATCTCATGGTGTCTAGTGGTTAGACTGTCTGACTTTCGATCAGACATCCCGCGTTCGAATCCGGACATGGGATGAAGGTTCCATGGTGTAATGGTTAGCACTCTGGACTTTGAATCCAGCGATCCGAGTTCAAATCTCGGTGGAACCTTGATTTTTTTCTGTTGAATTTCTTTTATCGTTGGAAAATTACTACATTTAAATAATGAATAGTTTGATGTGATATAAAAACTATTTCCTCACCACCTTATTTTTCAAAATAGTGCAGAAATAAATTCAAACACAGGTGATGAACTCATACAATGGCATTTCTAAATAGAAACAAGACGCTAAAAAGATCCTCTTTACTAGAGTACCACACGACTAGTGTAATTATCATGAAAAAGTTCAAAAAGGCGAAGTCGAAATTACGAAAAGCAGAATTTGAATTGATGATGTAAAAAATTCAAGTTAATTCCTTTTTATGTGTGTGTGCTTTGTAGGGGAGGGGGGTGTATATACTGTTTTGGATATTACTAACACCTGTATGGAACTTTTCTCGGAGCTGTACATTTTTGAGTTTCGCAGTAATCTGTGTTTTTTTGGATTTGCTTATGCAATGATTCTTGTGTTTACTTTATTTCGCGTGCTTCTATCGAATCGGTTGTTTTTTGTGATGATCGCCTGAACGTGATCTCATGTTGTCTAGTGGTTAGACTGTCTGCCTTTCGATCAGAGATCCCGAGTTCGAATCCGGACATGAGAGGAAGGTTCCATGGTGTAATGGTTAGCACTCTGGACTTTGAATCCAGCGATCCGAGTTCAAATCTCGGTGGAACCTCGATTTTTTTCTGTCAAATTTCTTTTATAGCTATAAATTATTAAACTGAAATTAGGAAAAGTTTCATGTGATATAGACATATAGAAACTGTTTCTTCACCGCCTTTTTTTCCAAGATGGTACAGAAAGAAATTCAAACACAGGTATTGAACTTGCCCATGTCATTTCTAAATAGAAGCAAGATGCTAAAAAGATGCTACTTACCAGGGTACCACACGACTAGTGTAATCATGAAAAAGTTCAAAAAAGCGAAGTTGGAATTGCAAAAAGCATAATTTGAATTGAAGATGTAAAATTCCAAATTAATTACTTTTTCCGTGTGTGTGCTTTGTAGGGCGGGGGGGGGGGGGGGCTGTATATACTGTTTTGGATATTACTAACACCCGCACAGAACTTTCTTCGGAGCTGTATATTTTTGCGTTTCACAGTAATCTGTGTTTTTGCATTTGCTCATGTAATGATTCTTGTGTTTACTTTACTTCGCGTGTTTCTATGGAATCGGTAATGTTTCTTCGTGATGATCGCCCGAACGTGATCTCATGTTGTCTAGTGGTTAGACTGTCTGACTTTCGCTCAGAGATCCCGGGTTCGAAACCGGGCATGGGAGGAAGGTTCCATGTTGTAATGGTTAGCACTCTGGACTTTGAATCCAGCGATCCGAGTTCAAATCTCGGTGGAACCTTGCTTTTTTTAAGTTGAGTTTTTTTTTTTTATAATTATAAATTATCTATGTATTAAACCTCTTATACGTGGCGAAAAATCAACCTTCATTTCTTTTTTTCCATTGGTAACTTTCCGTTAGCTTGGTAACGAAGGCGGAGTTTCGATGCTGCTGCGCAAACCATGAACTGCGCAACCATATTGAAAATTGTAGCAGACGAAGCAAAAATACCCCACTTTTTTCTTAAAATACAAGCTTTTAATTATCTTTCTGAGGCACGATATATTAATTTTCAGTATGTATACTAGGGTGGTCACGAAAAATCAATTTTCGAATTTCTTTTGCGGCACCCCCCTAAAATGTGCCAATGGGCTGGAAAATGAGATTTGCAAAGTTTTAGCTTAATCGGATAATATTAACACGTGCCGCAAAGAGGGTAAAGTTAAGAAAAACAGCGATTTTTAGCCAAAAATTGTAGTTTTTACTCTGTAAAACCAAAACTACTGATCCTAGAAGCTTTATTTTGGTCTCATTTTGTAGGAAATTTTATTTTCTTTAAGTCTAATCTTATTTAAAGTTTCGAAAAAAATGATTAAATATTTTTCAGAATTTTCACAAGTCAGGCTGCAACGCAAATCCTCGAAATTGCAAGTAACATGGGGAATTTTTTTTTCAACTAATCTTTTGAGGCACCCCCCTAAAATGTGCCAATAGACTAGAAAATGAGATTTGAAAAGTTTTAGCTTAATCGGATAATATTAACACGTGCCTCAAAGTGGGTAAAGTTACGAAAAACAGTGAATTTTTAACCAAAAATCGTAGTTTTTCCTCTGTAAAACCAAAACTACTCATCTTAGAAACTTTATTTTGGTCTCATTTTGTAGGAAATTTCATTCTCGTTAAGTGCTATCCCATTCATTTTTGCTATCATGTCCAAAGTATTTATTTGGCATTTTTCAGGTTAAATCGTAGAGTATATCAAAAATAAGAAATTTTCATGCAAAAACCTAAAAGCATTACAATATTCAATTACATTTATTTGCTTATTGTTGGATTTACTTTGTCAATTAAAAAAGGGGTATTTTCGCGGTACTTTAGAAATAAATGAAACAACTTAACCCCTTAATTCCTCTATCTTAACACAGAAATTTGTTTTACTTTGTCTATTAAAAAAAGGGGTATTTTCGCGGTACTTTAGAAATAAATGAAACAAATTTCTGTGTTAAGATAGAGGAATTAAGGGGTTAAGTTGTTTCATTTATTTCTAAAGTACCGCGAAAATACCCCTTTTTTAATTGACAAAGTAAATCCAACAATAAGCAAATAAATGTAATTGAATATTGTAATGCTTTTAGGTTTTTGCATGAAAATTTCTTATTTTTGATATACTCTACGATTTAACCTGAAAAATGCCAAATAAATACTTTGGACATGATAGCAAAAATGAATGGGATAGCACTTAACGAGAATGAAATTTCCTACAAAATGAGACCAAAATAAAGTTTCTAAGATAAGTAGTTTTGGTTTTACAGAGGAAAAACTACGATTTTTGGCTAAAAATTCACTGTTTTTCGTAACTTTACCCACTTTGAGGCACGTGTTAATATTATCCGATTAAGCTAAAACTTTTCAAATCTCATTTTCTAGTCTATTGGCACATTTTAGGGGGGTGCCTCAAAAGATTAGTTGAAAAAAAAATTCCCCATGTTACTTGCAATTTCGAGGATTTGCGTTGCAGCCTGACTTGTGAAAATTCTGAAAAATATTTAATCATTTTTTTCGAAACTTTAAATAAGATTAGACTTAAAGAAAATAAAATTTCCTACAAAATGAGACCAAAATAAAGCTTCTAGGATCAGTAGTTTTGGTTTTACAGAGTAAAAACTACAATTTTTGGCTAAAAATCGCTGTTTTTCTTAACTTTACCCTCTTTGCGGCACGTGTTAATATTATCCGATTAAGCTAAAACTTTGCAAATCTCATTTTCTAGCCCATTGGCACATTTTAGGGGGGTGCCGCAAAAGATTAGCTGAAAAAAATTTTTCCCCATGTTACTTGTGTACCACTCCTCTATGTGTGACTAATCATGTGCAAAAGATTGATATTGTAGTTTTTCTGAGTTTTCGATTTTTCCTGGTCGACTAAGCGTCTCCACCGTCATTTCACGATGCTTATAAATTTCTTTGCCGTTGGACTACGGTCAGCTATCCCTTTTATTTATTGACTAGCTCCGGTACCCTGCACGGCTTTAGCCCGTGGTATAATAAATAAAAAGTTCATTGTATAAATAGATTGATATCGCAGAAAAAATGCTCTATTTTAGTTGTAATCTTACTACTATTATAAATGCGAAAGTTTGGATGTTTGGATGTTTGGATGTTTGGATGTTTGGATGTTTGTTCCTCTTTCACGCAAAAACTACTGAACGGATTTCAATGAAACTTTTACCATAATGTAGCTTATGCATCAGAATAACATATAGGCTATAATTTATAACGATATTCGAAAAAGTTCGATTGGTAGCGCTTTTTCATTCCAATTTAAGGTACATTTTTCGCATAAATCCGCGAAGGCTTCTATCAAACTAATTCAGTATTTATTGCATTATCTCAACTCCCTGTCGATAGGTAGAATTGCGTGTATCATTTCCGCTTATCGCATTAAATGTTCAAGGCTTTTCTCAAGTCAAATCAAAAAGTAATTTTTTTCCAGCTTCGTGGTTAATATAAAGGCTTTTACATACGAGTAGACATTGGAAACAAATGCGCGTCAGTAGGCAAACGAGCTTTTACTATGATTTGTATTTTAAAACATTTTGTAGTCTTAGTTGTAAGTAGAATATTTATCATTAAGACAATGTGTTTTTATTGTGCTTTGAAACTCGCAAATATTATTTTGTAGAATAAATTGTACTCCTTTATTAGTAGATTGTTCACTGCATCAATTATTTTCTCGAGTTTTGTAAATATGTGATTTAGAGTATCGGTAACGTAATCGCTTGAAGAGATTGGCAACTGGATTAGGTTCATTATTTTCCAATTTGATGGAGCTTTAAATACAACTTAACGGTATTTCTTAAATATTTTTGCGTTGATTGGTCACTTTCTCTGGGTACTTACAATAGGGCAGTTTCTTAGTATCCGATTGAACTGGAATTTTGCCAAATTTGCTGCAAGATTTCAATAACTGAGATTCTCCTCGATTTTTTTCAACTGACGCCAGTTTTTGTGCCAAAGACTACGTAATAATACTTTACTTTTTGCACGACATAACCAAAATAAAACAATTATTATCTGACAATTATTATCTGACAATTATTATCTGATCGACTGGCGGCAAAATCTCAATCATTGATATAATACTCCCACATTTGAAAAGTTGGAGTATTATATTGATGATTGAGATTTTGCCGCAGTCGATAAATATCAGATAATAATTGTTTTATTTTATTTTGGTTATGTCGTGTAAAAAGTAAAGTATTATTACGTATTTTTTTTCCTTTTGTTTTCCGATTCCGTATGTATCCATTAAAAACCTTTTTAAAATTATGTCAAAAAGTAAAGTAATCCACATACTAAATTAATAAAACCCTTAAACAAGACTAAAATTACCATTAATTTGCATTTTTGCATAAATAATTGCTAAATGTTCCCTATTAATTTCGAAATCATTTAGGATAAAAAATTTTAACGTCATTTTATGGTCAGCAATAGTATCTCAACATTTGATTTCCATTTCTCTGTGACAAAAATTAGTGACATAATAATACTTAATGTATTTTCATAAAGTAAGGAGGGGAGCATAATTATCCTAGGTATCCCAAAACAGTTACGCAAAAATTTGGCGACATTTTAAAAATCGTCAAAGCGGTGTGTTTTGAGTTCTTTCAGTTCAGGGAAAAAAAAACGAAGGTGAGTATATAAATTGTTTCTCAATATTACTGACCCAGGCAACGCCGGGTATTTTTGCTAGTTCAACTATAATTCCTTCATAGTATGATATAAAAATCTGGTATGGACCCCACGCTACTTATTTTTACGTGTAAATTTCTTAGTAGATGCCTTAAGTGCTAAAATAGTGCTTGGAGTGAGCAAGATAACAGTTCAAACATTTATATCCCTAGTTTGCTACGAAACAATGCAAAAAAAAATGTTTTACAATGATTAATCAACTAAATATCGCCGATTTTAACATCATTCAGTGGATTTTTCGCGAAATATCGCCAATAGCGCCCAATTGAGTCCAAATTAAAAAAAAGAAAACAAATTTTTTCGCCAACTCGGTGATATGTCGCCAAAATGGCGGCAAATACTTGGCGACCAAAAGCTTGGCGATATAACGCCAAGTGGACGTGCCAATTCATATCACTTTTGTCTGCATTGAAATGAACACTGATTTACTCCACAAAAGGGGTAAAACACCCCCTTGGAATATTCGAATGCAACCCCAAGGGCAGATGCACAAAAATAAGCCAAAAGAGAAAATAAGAACAATTTTGTTGCTCACAGAAACTAACAGAAATCTTACCAAAGTTTAAAAGAAGAAGAAAGTTTTCTTTCCTAGCTTAAAAAACAAACAATACATTTTCCGAAATAAAACGCTTTAAAAAGAACGATGCAATATCGCAATTGATACGATATTTGGTTAATCTGTGCTTTAGGTACCCTTTTCTCGCTAAATGGGTGATAGGCGTGCCAAGCGTGGTAATCCTGACTGTTTTGCATAGTTTCTCTCGGAGCTTTCAATTCCGCGAGACACGCAAAAACGCGCCATTTGATGACTTTTTGAAAACGCGTCAAGTAGGGTCCCAAAGCACATTTTCACCGGGAAAAAGACAGGGATGCCAGAGAATTGAAACAGAAAAATACTACGCCTCCTCTAAAAAATACTACAAAATACTACTGTTTCCAAACGTTGGCAAAATCAATATTGCTAAAATGCGAAATCTATGCAAATGAAAAAAAAAACCGCCAAATCTTTTAATCAGGTCATTAAAGTATGTTGGAAACAGGGTTGCCAAAAAATACTACGCTCCTTATTTGGGCCGAAAAAATACAACCATAGTATCAAAAATACTACGTCTGGCAACGCTGGAAAAAGAACGAAATAAAAATAAGTATGAACATGTAACCATGGTAACAACATGAAAAGTTGATTTCCGTTGATAAAATAATTCATTTTATCTCTCTTTTCAAACAAATTTTATCCTCGAGCTATTACAATTAGAATCGTTTGGCTTGCTTTACTGAAGGTAAGCCTTGAATTCCGGGATTCTTAAAACAATTGTTACAGCTCTCCTGATGATCGTAGAAACTTCAAAAAAATGTCATTTTGTGCAGAAAATTTCAAGCTTTCGAATGACATAAGACTTGAAAATGTGTATGAAATATTTCTTCCCTATTTTGTCGAATTTCCGCTAAGAATTCGAATAGAAAAAGAACGAAATGGAATTTTCAAAAAATCGCTTCGAGGTGCAAAACTACATGCTACAAACTAATTTTGTGCCAAGTGGCATGAAAATCGACCGAACGGTTTTGGCGCTACGCGCGTAACAGACAGACAGAAAGAAAGAAAGAAAGAAAGAAAGAAAGACAGACAGACCCACCTTCAGCTTTATTATTAGTAGAGATCGCTTATCGCTTTTTGTTAGTTGCTGGCCTACTTGCCTTCACTTTGCGAACTTGCTTTTTTGTGTGATAGGAGCTTTTCAATAGTTTTCTATCAAAACGAGTGTTTTAAGAGCACTACAATATAATTTGCTCAGGAGAGAGTAGCGGGCTAACGAATCTTTCGCTGAAAGATCTCAACGCAGATCGGTTCGAAATGCTGCTGATAGGCTTAGGCGTGCTACTTCACGCCGTGAGCTGCAATTTCCAAATCGAGTTAATTTCGCAAGTGTTTCCGAACACAGTTGAGAAATAATGTCTGAAATTTGTGATTTTTGTGATGCACTTTACTGGAAAAAAGAATTGAACGCCAGTAATAAATATACAAAGTGCTAGCACGATGGTAAAGTACGTTTACCACGCTTGGTGGAAACTCCCGATGTATTAAAAGAATTTATCTCTACCAATTCAATAGAGGCCAAAAACTAAAGACAGCACATAAGGGAATATAATGCAGCATTCGCTTTCGCTTCTATGGTAGCTGAAGTAAAAACACCCCATAGCACTGGCCCGTATTGTTTTAGAATTCACGGCAAGATTCATCACAGAGTTGCTCCACTTTACTCAAATGCCAAATTTAAACCTGGCTATGGACAACTATAATTGAAGTTAAAAACCAACGTAAATAAAGCACAAATAAGGTAGAAAGTACAGCAAATAGCTATTTCAAGGCTACAATGGAGCCCCTTCCTCATTGCAAGAAGCTCAGCCAAACAACATGAAAGCTGCAAGAGAACTTCAGTTCTCTTACAGCTTTTTTTTCTCCTACAGTGCTTTATTTACGTTGATTTTTAACTTCAATTATAGTTCAGCACAAAGCTTATTTGATTATTTTTCATTTATGGACAACTATATTTTTGATACCTCAGAAGCAAATACAATTCATTTGGAGAATAATCCAATCTGCCTCAGTTCTGTGATAGGAGTTTTAGATATGTTGCTCCGCACGTAAAACCCAATCCCGGAATCGCCCCCCCCCCCCCAATTGCGGAATCCTATTTGCAAATGCATCAATTAATTCAAACAAATTCTACTGTTAATGTCAAAATGATATTTATGGAACATCCGGACTTGGATATGCGGCTTTGTAATATCCCCACTTCTAAAACTGAAGTTGCTGCCATATTTGTCATTTATGATGGTGAACCCCCAGCAAATAGGGACATATGTATTTATCCAATTGGAGAGGGTTGCAAAAATTTATCTCCTATGAATCAATGCAATGATCCAATGGTTTACACATTGCTCTTTCCTAGAGGAGAACCAGGTTGGGCCAGTGAGTTGACTCATGTTGAGGAGAGACATTCTGCTAAAAGAAATCGAGCCACTCAACTGTAGTTTTATGCTCACAGGCTATCAGTTCGTTGTGGTTTCAGTCCTTTTCATAGCAGTGGTAAATTATTTCAGCAGTATGTAGCAGATGCATATGTTAAAACGGAAGGTTCTCGCTTGAATTACATCCACTTGAATCAAAAAGATTTAAGGGTTGAGTTATACCGCGGAATTTTGGATGCTGTAACAACTAGAGCCTCGAATACAAATTTAAGAGTAGGAAAACTTATTCTACTTCCTTCTTCTTTTCAAGGAAGTTTCCGTTACATGCAACAAAACTATCAGGATGCAATGACCATGGTCAGGAAGTTTGGAAAACTTGACCTGTTTGTGGCATTTACATGCAACCCATTATATCCTGAAGTTTTAAATTGCATGCAAGGTTGTGACAGACCAGAAAACAGACCTGATATTGTTGTACGGGGTTTTAAGATGAAACTACACTCGACTGCAACTTTTTTTGACTATAGAGAAATAAGCCGAGACCAAATAAAGGCAGTAGTTCCTTGCGCGCTGTCCGAATTTTGGGTGAAATTAGATCCTTTCCTTTAGAAATCGGATTAGACTGTTTCATCTACGCATATGTAGCCTTTTTTTGTTACAATATTCGTAATTTTCTTAATATTTTTAATTTTACGAACGGAGTAGCGTGGAAGCGTAATCCATTTGAATCGAACGCGCCAGCCAATTAGAGTTCACGCACAGTTGGCGATCTCCTCTAATTCGCCAAGAAGGTTTCTGTTAACTCCGTTTTTCTTCCGCGCGTAGTGATTCCAGTGCCAACTTAAGTTGCTGTTGAGTTTAACAGAACTATTGGATGATCTCATCAAGCGAAATATTTTTGGTGTTGTTTCATCTTACATTTATGTCATCGAATTTCAAAAACGGGGCTTACCTCACTGTCACATTTTACTGATACTAGATCAGTGTTCCAAAATTTGTACCAAGGATTTCATAGATCAATTTGTTCATGCAGAATTATCCGATATTAATATAGATCGGAGGTTATTTGAAATTGTTACTAATTTCATGGTCCATGGTCCCTGGAGTTTTGCAAACCCTAATGCCCCATGCATGAAAGATGGAGAATGCTCAAAACAGATCCCATAATAATTCAGAGAGGGGACTGAGAAAAATGTAAATGGTTAGCCCATTTACAAAAGGCATTGTACAGAACCAGTAAGGGTTGGTAAATATGTCATTGATAATCGATGGGTTGTACCATATACTCCGTGGTTATCTAAAAAGTACGATGCCCACATTAATGTCGAAGTATGTGCTTCTGTAAAAAGCGTCAGATATTTATATAAATATGTTTACAAAGATCAGGCTGCAGTTTCTATACAGGAAAGTTATTTTATTAGGCGGAGATTTTCGTCAAGTCCTTCCAGTTATTTTAAGGAGTTCCCGATCTGTAACAGTCTCAAACTGCATTAAGAAGGTCTAATTTTTATATTGTGAAATTAAATCAGAACATGGCGTACCCTTGCTAAGGAAAAAGAATGACTATAAATAAAGCAAAGGGTCAAACTTTTGATAATATTTGCTTAGATTTGACAAAACCAGTTTTCAGTCGTGGGGCAGTTATATGTAGGTCTTTCAAGAGTCAAATCATTTGATTCTATCTCTGTTGTATCTCAAAACCCAGAAATTTACAATTGTGTGTATAGAGAAGTCTTATTAGTTTCTTCTTCTCTATTTAATTTTTAAATCCCTTGTAAAGCTAATATTTCTGCGGAAGCCTTTTTTTAGAAAATCTTGCTCTTACTGTAACCTGTAAATATTGTTTTTTTTCCAAACCTATTTTTTCATATACATTATGTTATCCCACAAAGATTTGACCGAAAATGAATTTATTGGAAAATCTAATTGTGAAACATGTCCCGCCATCTGCAAATAAAAATTTTATTACGTTTGAAGTTTAGTAGAAAACCTTGCGTACGAACTTCAAAAAAAGATAGAGTTGTACACTTATGCTTCATAATCTAATGCACAAGTTGCATGCAAAAGCAATTGTGCTTTTTAAATGTATGAAAATCAAAAATGTTTCTCAAAATGTTCATATTGGAAAAAAAATACTTCCTTTCAAATAAAAATAAAGCTAGATAAATATTGTTGTAGCCGGCGAGCGTGCGTAGCGAGCCCGGATTGCGAAGCAATCCGAAGGAATTGCGTAAGCAGTTCCGGGGTTTGGCGCGGGGTTTGGGCAGGGGGCGACAGCCCCCTAGTTAAATAAAATTGTGTGTGTAGTTTGATGTGATCTAGAGTTCATTTTTCCTATGTTTACTGAAGTTGTTAAAATAATGAGATAGATTAAATAAAATACTTAAAAAAATCATTTATATGAATGACAGAAAAGTCACTCATGTAAGAACACATTTCAATTAAACCTGATTTTGTGTCAGAAATATAGATAAAATCTTTATTGCATTTGGTATTCAAAGAAGTCTCAAATTCCTGTTTTTTTTGGTTTAAGACTTTATTCAAATGACTCTGATAAGACTTTAGTAAATCATCCTCACTTTAGAAACATGAAACAACTCTTTAAATGACGAAAGATGGTGCCATTGAATTGAGATGTGTAATGCCATGACATTTTGTCTCGGCTTCACTCTTAGGCTTTCAGATTATAATACTTTTGCTTGTTTTCAACATAAGGAGTTTCTTGAAACGGAAATGGGCAATCTATTTCGCTCTAACGTAGCGTAAGATCTTATTCATAAACATACATACTGAGCCCTGTTATATCGTGAGAATTGAAATGTTGGAAGAAACATTTCCCCCTTGTTGTTATGTTCATCGTTAACCAGCGCGGGAATTCTCTACCAGCCGGCATTGAACGCTGTACCCTCCAGCTACGACCTCAACGTTAATGCTTAATTGAAATTAAATTTGAAAATAAATGTATTCATTTTGTACAAATGTACAAATTTCACGTTTAAAGTTGAAATTATGTTTTGTTTCAAATAAAGAAAAAGAAAAAAAAAATATATATTTTATATATTATATTATATATATAATATATATAATATAAAATATATTATTATGATAGTATATATATATATATATATATATATAAATTATATTATATTATATATATCATATATTATTAAAATAATATAATTATATATATATATTATATATATATTATATAATATATATATATATATACCGAAGTTACAAAAGTCATGGATAAGCAATATGCAATTTTCAGATGGCAGTAGCATCGCATAGAACAGGTATAAATGCGCAGTGCTTTTACAGAGCTTTCATTTCTGTTCAAGTTATTCATGTGAAGAGGTTTTAACGTGATGATGACCGCACGACGTGAATTAACAGACTTTGAACGCGGAATGTTAGTTGGAGCTAGACGCATGGGTCATGCCATTTCGGAAATCGTTAGAGAATTCAACATTCCCAGATCCACTGTGTCAAGAGTGTGCCGAGAGTATGAAATTTCAGGCATAACATCCCACCATGGACAGCGCAGTGGTCGACCGCCTGCACTTAAAGATCGAGACCGGCGACGTCTGCAAAGAGTCGTAAATTCTAACAGACAAGCAACACTGCGTCAAATCACCGTAGAAATCAATGTGGGACGTACAATGGACGTGTCTGCTAGAACTGTGCGGAGAAATTTGGATTTCTTGGGCTATTCCAGCAGAAGACCGACTCGAGTGCCTTTACTGACAGAACGACATCGCTTGCAGCGACTCTCGTGGGCACGTGAGCATATCGGTTGGTCCCTAGATGAATGGAAAACCGTGGCCTGGTCCGATGAGTCACGATTTCAGCTGGTAAGAGCCGATGGTAGGGTTCGAGTGTGGCGCAGACCCCACGAAGCCATGGACCCAAACTGTCAGCAAGGCACTGTTCAAGCTGGTGATGGCTCCGTAATGGTGTGGGCTGTTTTTTCATGGCATGGACTTGGTCCTCTAGTGCGACTGGACCGAACATTGACTGGAAATGCTTATGTGCAGCTACTTGGAGATCACTTGCAGCCATTCATGGACTTCATGTACCCAAACAACGATGGGATTTTTATGGATGACAATGCGCCATGTCACCGGGCCACAACTGTTCGCAATTGGTTTGAAGAAAATTCTGGACAAATCCAACGAATGATTTGGCCACCTAGATCGCCCGACATGAATCCCATTGAGCATTTATGGGACACCATCGAGAGGTCTGTTCGTGCCCAAAATCCTGCCCCATCAACGCTTTCACAATTATGGACGTCTATCGAGACAGCATGGCTCAATATTCCTGCAGAAGACTTCCAACGACTTGTTGAGTCCATGCCACGTCGAGTTGTTGCACTTCGCCGGGCAAAAGGAGGGCCGACACGATATTAAGAGGTATCCCATGACTTTTGTCACTTCAGTGTATATATATATATATATATATATATATATATATATATATATATATCTGAAAGCATATATGCACACAGACACACAAAGACATACATTTGTGGATTTATAAAATGAGTTTTGTTTTAAATGAAATAACATGAGCATATTTACTCTGTGATTCTTAAAAGCCAAAATAAAATCAAAACCACTAACTTTTCCTTGAAAAAAAAATAGATGCATATTCTGAATTAAAAAAGTTTGTTGAAAAAAGTTGTACTGAAAAAAGTTTTCTATGCTCAAAAGAGCAAAAAAAAAAAAAGTCCATCGTTTGTATACATGCTATGCTTACTTTGAACATCATAAAATATTGCTTAGAATAGTAAGGAAAAAAAACAAGATGGTTTTATCTTTGTTTATTCTTATGTACAGATGGTTTCGTAAGAGGTTTCTTAAGAGCAACCTGATCCTTTAAATCTAAGAGACTGAAAAACTGAACTGTCTCATTGCCTTTATCTTTTTTTGCTACAGAAAAAATGAGCGTGGGTGAGCAAAAGCTGAACTCCGATATTAAAAAGAAGCAATTCTTAGAAATTTAGAAATAACCCTCTGGTTCATAAAATAAACAAGAGTTGAACAAGTCAATAATGTATGGAGAAAGCGACGAAATTCAACAAATAAATGGAAATGAAAACCTTCAAAATGAATGTCTGAAGTGTTAATAACAGCTGAGAAATATTTAAAAACATACATTTGCAGTTCTTTCCGGTTTAATGAACTAGATTCTTTTCTGTAAGTTATTGTTTATGATGTGTGCTTTCTAGATAAAATAAGGATTTGACGTAGAAAATTTAGTAATTTATTCTTCGATCTCATTTTTGTGTACCTGAATCAGCATTGATATATATTTAGCTTTTAAAAACCTTGGGATTTATAGATACATAGCGGTTTCTAAAACAAGGTAGAAAAAACTTGAATTTCGAAAGATGTTATTTGTTATAAAGATTTTACTACTTCCATTTGTATCAGTGCCAAATTATTAAAGTGTTGCATTCTCTTGAGTATGAAGGGAGGGGGCGTCTCGGATTGTTATTATATATTTTTCATACCATTTCAAAAGGAAAAACAAGAGTCAAGCAGAACGTGTGTATTGTGCGGGCAATACTCATAAAAAGAGAAAAATAAATTATAAAAAAAAAAAATAAATAAATAAAATAAAATAAAAAATAAATAAATAAACAAATAAATAAATCTATATACATAAATGACTACTTTTTGTGTGTAAGTCCGGGGTAATCTTCCAAACTACTGGACCGATTTTAACCATTTTTTCGCCGTAGATAGCTACAGTAACAGGGAGCAGGATAAGCTATAATTTATTTCTAAAAAGCTCAATTTAAAAAAGTTATTATGGAAAAATAGTGAATTTTATGTCAATTCCCCATGAAATGATTAAATTTTCAGTCCATTGTTGCAAAATTTGGTTGCCTTGCAACAACAATATTAATAGTAATCATGATGAAAATTTTGAACCAAGGCTTCTCTGGAGTAGGTATGAAATTTATTGATTTCTTAGGATTTTTATATTCATCTGTGCCAATAATCGCTAACGGGGCTTAATAAAAAGAGAATTTTGGCAACAATTAGAAAATAGAAAGTGTTTATAGTCAAATTTTTTTCTAAATTAGGTACATAAGATGTTTTCACCAAGTTATCACAAGGATAGAAACTAATAATGGGACTTATTTAACGTGCAATATTTGGAAATGGTTGACTCCAGAGCGATTGATACTGTAAATATATATTTATTTTAATACACCAAGCTTATAACATTTCCTATTTACCTAAACATTATTTGTAGCTTGCATTTGTATTTAGGGTGTATAATACAGTGTTTTTTTAGTTTATTCAAACAGAAAAAATAGCCATTGTTTACAGAAGTAGCCATTTATGTATATGGATGTGCACTTTAATGCTGAAAAAAATTTTCCCAAAAAATTTTCCCAAACTGACCCTACCATTGATTTTGAAATAAAATAATTCCAGTACTTGGAAACTAGTCGTAGTGTACTAAAAATGAAGTGTCTCAGAAGAAGGGGAAAAATGTGCAAATATATAATTTCATTTTTTATGTTAAGATGAATGTACGCACTTGAAATCACTAAAATCGATGAAAATCTCTCTTTTTTTATCTCAAAATATTCTCCAATCTGTTAGCTTTTAATTATAACTAGAATGTTTTCAATATTTATAATACTGTCGGCCCCGCTTAAACGAATACTGTCGATTCCAAAAAAATTTATTCAATTAAGCGGGGTATTTGATTAAGCTAGGAACATTTTTTTACCTTTCCATTTTGACAGCCTTTGTATCAAAACGTAATAACAACAAAGAAATAACTGTGTAATAGTCTAGTCAATAAAGGATTTGAAAAAACACTAAAACATGCAGTTTTAAAAATTGGCCACACAGGTACAGGAAGGGCTCCTGATGAACATACTAAAAGTCCCCAGTGGTGAGGGGGGGAGCTCGCAGCGCCACCTGGTGCTTTATGGGGATTTTTCAAATTTTGTCTTATATCTAAAAAACTATTGACTTGCGAGAAAAAACGTCAATTAATAAATTAAAGAGCATAAAATTATCTTTAAAACGCTTTTTTTGTTTTTATTATAGCTATAATAGTTGCCGAGATATTAAACTTCAAAGTTTGTCGTTTTTTGAGAAAACGACTATTTTCCCCCCCTTTTCTATTTTTGGAGCCGCCTCAGTGATTAATTTGATATTATTCTTTTCTTTTTTCGACCTGAAGTAGTACAGGTCATTAAGGTGATTTGATTTCTTGAAACGGGGAGGCAGGTTGGGGAGGAAGGAGGCGAGGAATGAAGGGAAGACAAAACTATGTGTAAGTGTACTTTTCACTATTTTTCCCTCTACCATAGTTCAGCAAACGAAGACCCAAAATAAGGGCGAAAAAATAATAATATAGTTTTAAAAATTGACACACAGGTACAGGAAGGTCTCCTGATGAACATACTAAAAGTCCCCGGTGGTGAGGGGGGAGCTCGCAGCGCCACCTGGTGTTTTATGGGTGATTTTTCAATTTTCGTCTTATATCTCAGAAGCTATTGACTTTTGAGAAAAAATGTCAATTAATAAATTAAAGAACATAAAATTCTCTTTAAAACGCTTTTTTTTTTGTTTTTATTATAGCTATAATAGTTGCCGAGATATTGAACATCAAAGTTTGTCATTTTTTGAGAAAACGACTATTTTTCCCCTCTTTTCTATTTTTGGAGCCGCCTCAGTGATTAATTTGATATTATTCTTTTCTTTTTTCGACCTGAAGTAGTACAGGTCATTAAGGTGGTTTGATTTCTTGAAACGGGGAGGCAGGTTGGGGAGGAAGGAGGCGAGGAATGAAGGGAAGACAAAACTATGTGCAAGTGTACTTTTCACTATTTTTCCCTCTACCATAGTTCAGCAAACGAAGGCCCAAAATGTTTTATTAATAGCTTTG